>JAJPUD010006833.1:38508-54375 GCA_023553655.1 Myrmecobius fasciatus
ATAATTTATTTCCTCTTCTGTTAACCTGGGCAATCTATATTTTTGTAGATATTCCTCCATTTCATTTAGATTATCAAACTTACTGGCATAAAGTTGGGCAAAGTAACTCCTAATTATTGCTCTAATTTCCTCTTCATTGGAGGAAAATTGTCCCTTATCATTTTTGAGACTAACAATTTGATTTTCCTCTTTCCTTTTTCTGATCAAATTAACTAAAGGCTTATCTATTTTGTTGTTTTTTTCATAAAACCAACTGTTAGTTTTATTTATTAATTCAATAGTTTTCTTATTTTCAATTTTATTAATCTCACCTTTTATTTTCAGAATTTCCAATTTGTTATTTAATTGAGGGTTTTTAATTTGCTCTTTTTCTAGTTTTTTTTTAATTGTAACCCTAATACATTGATCTTCTCTTTCTCTATTTAATGTAAATAAGCATATAGAGATATAAAGTTACCCCTTATAACAGCTTTGGCCATATCCCACAAATTTTGGTATGTTGTCTCATTATTGTCGCTCTCCTGGGTGAAATTATGGGTTGTGTCTATAATTTGCTCTCTCACCCATTCATTCTTCAGGATTAGATTATTTAATTTCCAATTAACTTTTGGTCTATTTTCTCCTGGCCTTATATTACATGTGAGTTTTATTGCATCATGATCTGAAAAGGATACATTTACTATTTCTGCCTTTCTGTATTTGATTTTGAGGTTTTTATGCCCTAACACATGATCAATTTTTGTATAAGTTCCATGAACCCCTGAGAAAAAAGTATTCTCCCTTCTATCACCATTCAATTTCCTTCAGAGATGTCATACCTAACTTTTCTGACATTTTGTTTATCTCCCTAACTTCTTTCTTATTTATTGTGTGGTTTGATTTATCTAATTCTGAGAGAGCAAGGTTGAGATCCCCCACTAGTATGGTATTACTGTCTATTTCTCCTTGCATCTCTGTTAGTTTCTCCTCTAGGAATCTGGATGCTATAACACTTGGTGCATATATGTTTAGTATTATTACTGCTTCCTTGTCTATGCTACCCTTTAGTAAAATATAGTTTCCTTCCTTATTTCTTTTAATTAGATCTATTTTTGCTTTTACTTCATCTGAGATAAGGATTGCTACCCCTGCTTTTTTTTGTTCACTTGAAGCATAAAAGATTCTGCTCCAGCCCTTTACCTTCATTCTGTATGTATCTCTTTGTTTTAAATGTCTTTCTTGTAAACAACATATTGTAGGATTTTGGCTTTTAATCAAATCTGCTATCCGTTTCCATTTTATGGGAGAGTTCATCCCATTCACATTCACAGTTAAAATGACTATATTTATATTTCCTGCCATCTTATTTATCCAAAGTTATATTTTTCTCTCCCCTTTCCCCTTACTCACTTCCCCCCTACCCAGTATTTTATTTTTGATGACCACCTCCCTCTAACAGTCCTCCTCCCTTTAGAACGATCCCTCTTTTATGCACCTTTCCCCTAATCCTTCTATTAATTTATCCCTTTCTTTTCCTCCTTTCCCTCCTACTTCCCTATACAGAGGGCCAAGTTTTGCCTTGAAATCAAATGTGTCTGATATGCTCTTTTAGAGCCCAATCCAATGAGAGTAACATTTACACAATACTCATCACCCTCCCTTCTTTCTCTCAATTATATTAGATTTTCTATGTCTCTTCATGAGACTTTGCCTTATTTTACCTCCTTTTTTTTTACTTAATTTTACCTCCTTTCCCCTCCCCCCTTTTTTTTACAGTATGATTTACCTTCCACCTCTAATTTCTTTTCAATTATTATCAAAGTAAAATCAAATTATACCCCCATTCTTTAAGGATACCCCTAGTAGAGATATAGTTCTCGAGAGTTCTTTCCTTTTTACGCTTCTCTACAGTTCTGTGTTTGGAGGTCAAATTTTTTGTTCAGATCTGGTCTTTTCATTAGAAATAGGTGAAATTCTCCTGTATCATTGAATGACCATCTTCTTCCCTGGAAGATGATGTTCATTCTAGCTGGATAGCTTATTCTTGGCTGTAATCCAAGTTCTTTTGCCTTTTGGAATATCTAATTCCAAGCCCTTCTATCCTTCAATGTGGAAGCTGACAGATCCTGTGTAATTCTAATGACAGTTCCTCGGTATTTGAACTGTTTTTTTCTTAGCAGCTTGTAATATCTTTTCCTTGGTGCGATAGTCCTGAAATTTGGTCACAATATTCCTTGGGGTTTTAATTTTGGGGTCTCTTTCAGGAGGTGATCGGTGAATTCTTTCAATACCAACTTTGCCTTCTGATTCTAAAACATCAGGGCAATTCTCTTTCATGATTTCCTGGAAGATAGCATCAAGGTTCTTTTTTTCATCGTGACTTTCAGGGAGTCCAATAATTCTTAGATTGTCTCTCCTGGATCTGTTTTCCAAGTCTTTTGTTTTTCCTAGGAGATATTTCATATTTTCTTCTATTTTTTCATTTTTTTGTTTTTGTTTGACTGATTCTTGAAGTCTTATTGAGTCATTCATTTCAATTTGTTCAATTTTAATTTTTAAGGTATTATTTCCTTCAGTTATCTTTTTTAGCTCCTTTTGTAACTGGCCAATTGAATTTTTTGGTTCATTTCATTCTTTTTCCATTTTGCCAATTTTATTTTTCAGTGAATTTTTGTCTTTTTCCAATTCACTAATTTTATTTTTCAGTGAATTGTTATCTTTTTCCAATTCACTATTTTTATTTTCTAGTGAGTTGGTGACTTTTTCCAATTCACCAATTTTGTTTTTCAGTGAATTGTTATCTTTTTCCAAATTCACTATTTTTATTTTCCAGTGAGTTGGTGACTTTTTCCAATTCACCAATTTTGTTTTTCAGTGAATTTTTGTCTTTTTCCGATTCACGAATTTTGTTCTTCAGTGAATTTTTGTCTTTTTCCGATTCACCAGACTTATTTTCCAGTTTTTCACATCTCTGTTGCAGGGCGATGTTTCCTTCTTGCACTGCTCTCAGTTTATTTCCCCAATCTTCTTCTAGCTCTCTTTTGAGATTCTTTATGCAATCTTCCAGGTAAGCCTTCTGAAAGGGAGACCAGCTTAAGTCCACCTTTGTGGCTTTATCTGGGATTGTTTTCAGAATCTCAGGATCTGGGGACTGCTCTAGTTTCTCTCCATAAAAGCTGTCTATGGTGAGAGCTCTCTTCTTCTTGCTCATGATGTTTAGCTGACGTATCAGTCACCAGCAGGGAATTCTGCAGTAGCAGCAGCAGCAGCAGCAGATGCGATTTCAATTTGCCCTGGGGCAATTTGCCGAGTTGACTTCTGGTCTGTGGTTGATCTGGCTAGATCCGTACTAGGACCACACTTTCAGCTGCTCTCAATCCACCCTTTATCAAAGGTAGACTTGCCAAAGCACCTGCCCGCAAGCAGAGAAAGTGGCCCAAGGGTCTCCCAGGGACTTCCTGGCAGCCTAAAATCTTCTGGTCCGTCCCAGCCCCAGACTTGCACCCCGGCTGCGCACTGGCGTCTGAACACCGGGAGCTGCACGATCCCCAGCCTGTCTAAAACTGACCTCAGAAGTTCTTTCAAAGTAGATATTTGATAGAAGTGCATTGTAGTCCAAGTGTATGGTGGCGCCCTCACTCCAGAGCCAGTTTGGAGGCTCAGTTTGTCTGTGTCTGAGGGAAAATCTCAGGAGCTTACAGAGAACGCTGTCTGCAGTTTGCCATCTTGGTTCCGCCCCCTATAGGTTAGTTTTGAAAAGAATCAAGTAAACAAAGAAAACCAGTCTCCTAATTTTTCAAGGAAGTAAAGCTAGGTCCTGAGAAGTTAAATGTTTTATTCAAGGTCATTCAAAGTAGTACATTAAAAAAGGGATTTGAACATAGGCCCTCTGATTCCAAAACTACCCTTTCCATTATGGTAAACTTTCATAAAAGAAACCATCTAGGAAAGGCTATGTTTTCTTTTATAAATTAAAGCAGAATAGTAAAAATCACAATAAAACACTAGTTCTCATATGGGTCATGTTGTCTCATTTGAAAAGTAATAATTACAAGTAACTAGAAAATTCTCAGGAAATCAAGCAACTGACACCAGAATTACTTCTAGACAAATTTTTATCAAGTGTAAAGATTAAATTAAATAAGAGCAAAACTGATCTACATCCATCTCCAGTTGTTCTGGGTAAAAGAATGTCAGTATAGGGTGAAAACATGCATATGAAAGTTCTGTTCCTATTGGAAAATGATTTGACAGTAAATGCAATATCACCAAATTAACTGATGTGGATATTATAGTTTTGGTACTTTATAGTCCAAGTAAATTTATTTCACTATTTTAATGATACTTCTATTCCAGTTTATATTAAATTTATGCCTGGTAATATGTAGCATCTATATAGATACCTTTCATTTTATAATGCAATGTTTAGAAACCAATATAGATAGCTTTTATTTAGCTCTCTTAACTTTCTTTTATGTACTTCCTTGTGCTTGGGAAATTTTACTTCTGAGAACATTTCCCTGATGACACAAGTTTATGATATCTTGTCCCCCTATTTTCTTTGAATTTGTTGATGATCACATAATCAGCATGACCATTGAAAACCCAACATTTCTTTTTGTCTTGTATCTCTACCACCTAGCACAGGGTCCAGCAGAGAGTAGTAACTTAAATGTTTGCTGAAATTATTTAAATTCTATGAGGTTTTCCTTTATTAAAGGAGAAGGTATGAATCAATTTTCCTAGATATTGAAGCATACTGAATATTTCATATTCTAAATCAATAGCACTAAGAAGATCACAGAATAGAAATGTGAACCTAATACATTAAGAGTGGGCCTTCTGTTTTACACTTTATATATTTATACAATGTATTCTAAAATATATACATCCATTCCACTGCTTTTATGCTAGGATATAAGTTCAATAGAGTCCAGAAATTGTTAGTACTTATATGGACTTACATGAACTAAAGCATTATTAATCAGGCTAGAGAATTTGATGACTTTGATTCTTCTCATGGCTACTGAATATTGTTAGATATGTAATTCCCTTTTTATCAGAGATAATTTCATTCTTTTTTCTTTTAGGAAAGACAGAGCCAGTTTTTAATTAGGATATTCTGTAAGACCTCTCAAATAGGAGCATTTTTTTTTACTTAGGCTACTTTTATTTCGGAAGTTTAGGCTCTTATCCTCTCTTTCTATGTTCTATTATAATAGCTTACTAATTGTCTCCTTGCTTTCATTTATTTCCCTCACCAATGCAGCCTCCATGCACTTTCTGGGTTGATCTTCCTAATACAGATAATTGTTCACAATACTCCTCTAATCAAAAACCTTGATAAGATTCTTTTTAATAGAATAAAATACAAAAATTTTAGGCAAGTGTTTAATGGTTCATATAGTTTGTCTTCATTTTATTCTTTCAGGTTTTTATTTTTTGTCTTTTTCTTTAGACACTGTAAAATCTAACAAATGTGGAACACTAACTATCCCTGGTTTTTATCCTACATTGTCTTCCCATTCCTTTCCTCAGATTGTGCCTTTATGGACTCACAGGTTCAAACACAAGATGAGTAACTTCCTTCCATGAAGGCTACCCTCAGCACCCAGTTGAAACTGATCTTTATCTCTTGAAAATTTCATCTAACATTTGTTAGAATCTCAGAAAACATATATAAATTCTCCCATATGCTATGTATATTTGCTTATATGTCTTGTCATACATCTTATACTTACATCCATTATGATTAGGGATGAAATAATTTTTGTATTTTTGTATTTTCCAATACCTCCACAATATAAACTTTACCAAAGTTTGTTGAATCAAGTTGAATAAAATTTAATTGAACCAAATTTAGTGGAATATGTTGTCATGGAGTAGAAATTTACCATCTGTTTACTTAACTTTCTCTTTATTGTACCTAAAATTAATCTATGAAACATTCATGTTTCATAATTATAAAAAAGGGTTGATTTGAGCCAATAAACATAGATTAGGCACCTATTACATGTAGAGCACTGTCCAAGATATTAAAGGCAGAAAGACAAAATGAAAATAGTCCTGCCCTCAAGGATTTTGCGTTTTACTGGAATGATTACTTACTTTCCTTGAAATATGTAATTTAAGTAATCCCTAAGGTTTGGAGTTTTTAAATAAATTGTCCATGACTTTTTAGCTTTGTCTCTTCTCATTTTAATCCATAAAAATTATGTATCATAATTCTTCCTATAATGGATATTTGATGTAGACCTAATTTTTATCTAATTTTTTCAATGACAATCATAGAGTGGAAAAAATGACCAAAAGATGCTATCACACAGTATTTAGAATATCTGTAAAAATTAATAGTCATTGTCATTTCACATCTAAGATGTTTATCTAATGACTGTGAACAATGCTAGTGGAAGTGAATTATATCAATCTTGACATTCTTATTATAAATGAAATCAGAAAACAAAAGGAAATTGTAGCTATATAATAGGGTGGGACACAAATCTTTCTTTGAGAGGAAAATAAAAGAGTTGGTGGTATTGATTGTCTCTAAACATACAATATTAAAAAGTCAATATACAATTTCATACAAATGATGCTTGTCTAGCTCATGTTGTAGTGCTCATGATAAACATTTGAAGAAAAGTCCAGTAAACATTGTTGCCTCTTACGTGCCAGCATCTGCTATAGAGAAGGCAGAAAAAGCCTATGAAAAAAATTAAAACATCTCCAAATTAATACTTTAATATTTGGGAATATCAAGGCAAAAGGGAGCATAGTATATGAAGGCAAAAAATGTTGAAAACATGTTTCAAGAATAAGAAACAAAAAACTCCAAAGGTTTATACATAGTATTGAATATGCACACTGATTATGCCAAATAATTTCTTCTAGCAAAAGACAGAAATATTGTACATAGTAAGCACAAAATAATGGATAAAAATGAAATCGATTTTATTTAAATAGATAAGAAATAATTTGTTGCTGATGTGGAATTTGTTTCTGAATCAAGGATCTATATGTGATAAAACCTCCAAATTGTAATAGAAAAGACCAAAAGCAATAAGTGCTTGTAAGAAAAAAATAAAATAAAATGAGATGGCATAGCACCCATTTGAGACAACTTTAATATGATTTACCTAAATAAGATAATAATACAAAAATAGTGAATGAATAAAATAATAATTTTTAGCCTAGTTTATCACCATTTCTTAAATAAGTTTAATTGATATTAGCCAATTCCCCAAATCAGAAGACAAAAAGAATCTTTGTAGGTCCTCATCTCTTCATTCCTGAATGATGGCAATAATATTCTGATTGATATTCCTTTATAAGTTTCTCCTGACTCGACTTTTCAATGTAGCTGCTGACTTGATTGTCCTAAAGCATAGCTCTGCCTGTCTTCCCCCTTTTTGCTTTATTCAAAAAACTCCAGTGGCTCCTCTTCAAGATCAAATATGATAATTTCTGTTTGGCTTTTAAAGTACTTCATAACCTGATCTTTGCTAACTTTCCAGTATTCTTATACTTTACTGCCTACTACATACTTTAGGACACTGACCTTCTTGTTGTTCCTTGCACATGACTCTTTTCAAAAGTGTGTGCTTAAGCATTAGATTCCTTTTCCACCCTCTTACTGCTTTTTGGTATAACCCAAAATCCAAAATCCCACTGAAGAAAGCCATATACACCCAGAGAGAGGGATGTGAAATGTGGACCACAACATAACATTCTCATACTCCTTGATTGATGTTTGCTTACATTGTGTTTCCTTTATCTGATATATCGTTTGTGTAGACAAGATTTTTCTTGCACAACAATGACAAGTTTAGAAATATGTATACATATATTCGATTTGCCAATATTTTAACATAATTAACATGTAGTGCATATCCTGCCATCTAGGGGAGGGGTGGGGAGTTGGGGGAAAAATTTGTAACGGAAAGCTATGTAAGGGTTATTGTTGAAGAATTACCCACACATATGTTATGCAAATAAAATAAAAAAAGAAAATTTAAAAAAAAAGAAAAAAAAAGAAATCAAAGAAAAAAAATAAATAAATAAAAGGCAATTCAACTAAAAAAAAAATCCAAAATCCATTGTTATGGAATTTTCTCATTAGTGGAAATGAATTCCCTGACTTCCACTCTTACCAATATAACTTTGCCAATGAGAAAAGATTTCCAAAGGGGTTTGGGACTGGGGTTACATTGGATTTGTCCTTCTGGGTAGATTATGCAAAGAATGTGCAAATATTCACTTTCACCTTGTAGAAAGTTTGGGGAATTGCTTTCAGTGATGCATTTGGAAATACCAAAAAGTCTCTTAATTGAATGTAGAGATAAGAAAGCAGATAGATAACTCAGTTGCTCTACAAAATGAATTACTTTTTTGTATTGTTTTGTTTTTTGCTCAGGCAATTGGGGTTAAGTGACTTGCCCAGGATCACACAGCTAGGAAGTGTTAAGTGTCTGAGACCCCATTTGAACTCAAGTCCTCCTGATTTCAGGGCTGGTGCTCTATCCATTGCACCACCTAGCTGCCCCAAAATGAATTACTTTTAAAAGTGTTTCTTTCCACCTGTGAATTATGTGGACTGATTAAAATTGTATTCTCAGGTTTGCATGAAGGAAACACTTATTTCCTCTTTTTTTTTTTCCATTTCTCATGTGGCTTCCGTGGAGTAATGAATACAGTTCTTGCCTAAGTAAGATTAAACCTGGTATTGGGGTGCTGGATTTGGTGGGGCAGATATCTTTTTCTTGACAAAGTGATCTTATTTATGGAAGTCTTCAAGTGGTCAGAGATTAACAACTACAAGAGTTTTAAAAAAAATTGTTTAGCTCAATGACTATAGTATTACAGTGTTTGACAAACCCAAAGACCACAGATTTTGGGATAAGAACTTAATATTTGGGAAAAATTGCTGGGAAATTGGAAATTAGTATGGCAGAAACTAGACATGTCCTAACACCCTATAACAAGATAAGGTCAAAATGGGTTCATGATTTAGACATAAAGAATAATCCTATTAGCAAATCAGAAGAACAAAGAATAGTTTACCTCTCAGATCTTTGGAGAAGGAAGGAATTTGTGGCCAAAGAAGAACTGGAGTATATTATTGAATATAAAATAGATAATTTTATAATATTAGGTTAAAAAGTTTTTCTGCAAACAAAACCAAGGCAAACAAGATTAGGAGGGAAGCAATAAACTGAGAAAAAAAACATTTTGCATTCAAGGGTTCTGATAAAGATCTCATTTCTAAAATATATGGAGAATTGATTCAAATTTATAAGAATTGAAGCCATTCTCTGATTGATAAATGGTGAAAGCATATGAAAAGACAATTTTCAGATGAAGAAATTGAAATAATTTCTAGTTTTGAAAAGGTGCTCTAAATCACTATTGATAAAAGAAATGCAAATTAAGACCACTCTGAGGTACACACCTGTCAGATAGGCAAAAATGACAAGGAAAAGATAATGATGAATGTTGGAGGGATGTGGGGAAAATGGGACATTAATACATTGTTGGTGGAGTTGTGAAATGATCCAACTGTTCTGGAGGGCATTTTGGACTATCAAATTGTGCATAACCTTTGAACCAGCAGTGTTTCTATTGGGCCTATATCCCAAAGAGATCTTAAAGGAAGGAAAGGGACCCACGTGTGCAAAAATGTTTGTGGCAGCCCTTTTTGTAGTGGCAAGAAGCTGGAAAATAAGTGGCCTATCAGTTGGAGAATGTTTGAATAATAATGGTATTTGAATGTTACAGAATATTATTGCTCTAAAAGAAATCATCAGCAGGATGATTTCAGAGAGTCCTGGAGAGATTGACATAAACTGATGGTAAGAGAAGTGAGCAGAACCAGGAGATCATTGTACACAACAACAGCAAGACCATATAATGTTCAATTCTAATGGATGCGGCTCTTTTCAGCAATGAGATGATTCAGGCCAGTTCCAGTGATCTTGTAAAGACCTGAGTGTGTAGATCATAACATAGCATTTTCACTCTTTTTGTTGTTGTTTGCTTACATTTTGTTTTCTTTCTCATTTTTTTTCCTTTTTTGTCTGATTTTTCTTGTGTAGCGTGTTAACTGTGGAAATATGTATAGAAGAATTGCACACTTAATATATTGGATTACTTGCCATCTAGGGTAGAAGATAGAGGGAAGGGAGATAAAAAAGAAAAAAAGAGAAATTGTTTAGCTATCATATATGAAAATTGTATTTTGAAAAAGTATGTATTGAAGTTAAATCATTCAGCCAACTTAATATCAACAGTTCTTAGATTTGAAGATTTTATTTTTATAACAGAGGTAAATAGGCAATGGGGATATCTGTTAGTAGAGAGCTTTTCACTAAGGATCAGTATTTTTCTGGATTTTGAATGAATTATCAAGCATTACCTATATTTTGGACCCCAGAATATGACTATTCCCAGGAGGGAATCAACTAGAAAGAATAAATAATATAAGGCCATGTATGTGCTTATTGTTAATGATTAGTGCAACAACGTGAGAAAAATAATATTAGCCTAGCCCTAATTTGATATTTGAGGCAAAATCTTGGGAATGCATTTTGATATTGTTCTTTGTTTTTCTTTAAGATATGATTGTTTGAACTGTCACTAAGCCAATAATCCACTGTTCAAAGAAAATGCCATATGCTGTTCAAAGTGAGTGTGATCTGAAAACTGCTGGATGTCTGTGACTGGGAAACTTGAGGGGATTATTTTGTATTGGGAAGAAAGGTCTCTTGCCTCAGTATCCCATTATGTTATTTTCACTCTGAATAGTAAATTTTCTCATCTAGATAATTCTGAGCCTGCCTATGATAAAATACAAATAAAATGAAATCAAACAAAGCTAAGGGAGTTTTCCGCTATTAAGTTATGACAGATCAGTTTGTTTGAATGGGTAGTCATATTGTTAAAACTACATCTATTTATCCTTTCATACAAAATTTCTGTAACTAGGAAAGGCTAACTATACAAGATTTGTTTTTGATGTATCTTTCTGTAATACTTAAACATCTCTGAGTTACTATAATGGATATAACTATGAAAGATCTTACAATCTATATTCTGATTTTGTGATTCAGTTCCTATCATAAACAATCAGGTAAATGAGGTCTTAGATTTACCATCTGTTTCCTTGCTAATAATTATGTATTTATATGCAGCATCATCTGCTTAATATCAGCTTTTTCTTGGATATTGTAATACAAATACATGTATATATGTATATCTACAGAAATAGATATAGATAAATAACTGAGATAAATATATCTTATGCCTTTTCATCAAAGAGGTATAGGATGACAAGGCAACAATGTGGTAATTGCTTAAAAGTTAATTAAGGAATTTACATGCAAAATTACATTAATCTTTGTAAAAATGTTAAATCTTTTTTGTTTTGAAGTTATTGTTTAATAATATCAAGAAACAGAAGGACTCATTTTACAAGGCAGACCTATATGAATCCTTTTCTAAGATTATTTCTTCAGAATGCAGTTGAAATTTTATGTATTAAAGCTTCTTAGACGGGATCATGACTCCATGTAGAGTTGTGAAATTATGACTATTATCAGAAAATTTTTAATTTAAACACTTATTTTATATACTTATATACTCAAGATCACATAAAAATTTCTTTGGAACAAAGGAGTCACAAGAAGAAAAAGTTTTAGGAAGCCCTTCTCTATATCATGTATAGAATTATAAAAAAGATAGAAGGAGCAAGGAATATATAAAAATTGAAATTTTCTGAAGTTTCAGGTGAATTATCGGTTCCTAATTTGATGTTCTTATTAATCTGGTTTTTAAAAGAATTTACTCCATAAGATTTGAAATGGTTTTCACTACATGAACTAGTTATTTAGGAGGCTATGCTAGAACAAACTAAATTGTGCTAAAACGTTATCATTAGCAGGTTTTAGCGCTCTATGGAACATCTCCAAGTAACTTGGAACCAGGGAAGTGGAACTACCAGAACCACTGCTCCAGGGCTGTCCTGAGAACAAAACCTATTTTAGAATTTTCAAGGAAATTTTCCATGGATCAGATGGTTATGTGAGACACCTAAGACTCATGGCAAAATAATTTGATTCAATGGACATTTGGAATGGGTTTACAGGAATGAGGAGATTTTATGTTATTTAATATTTATAATTGTTTTATTTGCTCTTGATTTGATATTTTGTGACTTCATTTGCTTGAAAGAGACAAAAGCCCTAATTCTTTCTTTAGAGGGCCACAGATAGTGGTGGAACTATGGGTGAAGTTTAAGACCCTTCAGGGGCTCTCAACCTTCTGAGGAGTGAGGGGGTTATGACAACCTGTGTTGTAATTGAAGCAGAGTGATATCAAGTGTCAGAGTCATCTACATACAATAGCAAGTTGTTTATATATGACCACATATGCAGTATATAGTTGGTGCATGTGCAGTGCTGGTTTGATCATATAAGGGCATTAGGGTACATAAGGTTGAGAGAATTTGAAATAAACAGACTCCGTGTTTTGATAATCTGTGCGAGCCCCGCCTCATCACTCCTCTTCTAAGACCAAGGAATCAGGTTGGTACCAAGGTCCTCCAGAGAACTAGTCCAAACACATCTTTTTATTTATTGTTTGGAGATCAGGGCCATTCATCCTGTAACTTTTGCTTAAATTAAGACTTTTGGTTAATATTGATTTCACCTGACCAAAATCTGATTTATGGAATAATAATTTTAACTATTTGCCATTCCCTAGGTAGAAGCTAAAGGAAAATTTCAGCTTTCCAAAGTGATTTAATTATTTATTAGCTAATTAAGGAAGGGATTTCATGATATTTACTTTTCTTGTTTACCTTAATGATTTGTACATTTCTTCTCTTAATCACTCTTGTGAACCCTCTATATGTAATTTAATCTGTAATCTGACTTAATTTGCCTTGAGAATCTCTTTTAATAAGGCTTGTCCCCTTAGAAGATGTAAAGATTATGACTCTACTTAATTAAATTTGTTCAGCTCTTATAACATTGACAGAAGCTTGAAATGATTATTTTTTTCTATGATATTCATAGCCTTATGTGATTTTTTGGCTGTTGCTTTCAATGCCTGTGAAATCTCCCTTTATTGTGTAGTTCATTTGTTTTCTAGTATAAATCTAAGCTCCTTGACTCATAGCTTTGAAGTTCAAGTTGACTTTTATGACCATGAAAGATTGGAAGAAGATTTCTTTTTCTTTTTAAAAAATTATAAAAAAACACAATAAAAAACAGAAAATGAAAAAACAAAACAAAACAAATTAAGGCAAAACAGTACACTGTCATGTGCCCAGCAGAGCATCAGGGAGGAGTCAAAATATATAACAATAAATTATCAATTCAAGCAAAGATATGTAATAGTGGAAGAAATTGTATTCATGAGGGTGCATCTTTTCTTTACTTCCTTGTAGGTTGTTCTTTTGTTCTCTGATTTGCACTTTTTAAATATTTTTTTTTCTTTTTCATCTCCCCATCTCCTTCAAAGAAGCTATAGTTAAATAAGGATATATTTGTGTATACATATATAGATATATACATACATACATACACCACCCCAACACACACACATCTTTCCTATTTTTTTTTAATTTTTTTAATTTTTTTATTATTTTTTTTATTTAAAGCTTTTTATTTGTATGACATGTATATGGGTAGTTTCCCAACATTGATCTTTACGAAGCTTTCCATTACAAATTTTACCCCCAGTCCCCTCCCCTCCCCTAGATGGCAGGAAGTCCACTACATGTTAATAATGTTGAAATGCTTGAGAAGTTATGCAAGAAAAATCCTATCTACAAGAAAAAAAAAAAGAATCAGAGAAAGGCAACACAATGCAAGCAAATGTCAATAGAGATCATGAAAATGTTACGTTGTGGTCCATATTTCATATCCCTCTCTCTGGGTGTATATGGTTTTCTTCACTGAACAATTTAAACTGGTTTGAGACAATTCTTTGTTGCAGAGAGCCATGTCCATCAGAATTGATCATCATGTAATACTGTTGTTGCCGTGTATGATGATCTCCTGGTTCTGCTCGTTTCACTCAGCATCAGTTCATGCAAGTCCCTCCAGGCCTCTCTGAAATCATCCTCCTGGTCGTTTCTTACAGAGCAATAATATTCCATAACATTCATATACCATAATTTATTCAGCCACTCTCCAATTGATGGGCATCCCTTCAGTTTCCAGTTTCTAGCCACTACAAAAAGGGCTGCCACAAACATTCTTGCACAGGTGGGTCCCTTTCCCTCCTCTAAGATCTCTTTGGGATATAGGCCCAATAGAAATACTGCTGGGTCAAAGGGTATGCACAGTTTGACAACTTTTGGAGAATAGCTCCAAATTGCTCTCCAGAATGGTTGGATCCGTTCACAATTCCACCAACAAGGTATTAGTGTCCCAGTTTTCCCACATCCCCTCCAACATTCATTGTTATCTTTTCCTGTCATTTTAGCCAATCTGACAGGGGTGTAGTGGTACCTCAGAGTTGTCTTAATTTGCATTTCTCTGATCAATAGTGATTTGGAGCAACTTTTCAGATGACTAGAGATGTTTTTAATTTCATCATCTGAAAATTGTCTGTTCATATCCCTTGACCACTTATCTATTGAAGAGTGGCTTGAATTCTTATATATATGAGACAATTCTCTATATATTTTAGAAATGAGGCCTTTATCAGAACCATTGAATGTAAAGATGATTTCCCTATTTGATGCTTCCCTCTTAATCTTGTCTGCATTTGTTTTGTTTGTACAGAAACTTTTTAACTTAATATAATCAAAATTATCCATCTGGTGTTCAATTAGGAGTTCCAGGTCTTCTTTGGACATAAATTTATTCCATCTCCACAGGTCTGAGAGATAAGCTATGTTACGTTCCTCTAACTTGCTTACAAAGTCCCTCTTTATATCTAGATCATGAACCCATGTAGATCTTATCTTGGTATGTGGTGTTAGGTATGGGTCAAGCCCTAATTTCTTCCACACTAGTTTCCAATTTTCCCAGCAGTTTTTGCCGAATAGTGAGTACTTATCCCATAAGCTGGGGTCTTTGGGTTTTTCGAACACTACATTGTTAAGGTTATTGCCTAGATTGTCCTGGTAACGTATCCTATGCCACTGATTGACTGCTCTATTTCTTAGCCAGTACCAAACGGTTTTGATGACCGCTGCTTTATAATATAGTTTTAGATCTGGTACAGCAAGGTCACCTTCATCTGCCTTTTTTTTTTCATTAATCCCCTTGAGATCCTTGACCTTTTGTTCTTCCAAATGAACTTTGCTACTATTTTTTCCAGATCTGTAAAATAATTTCTTGGGAGTTTGATTGGTATGGCACTAAATAAGTAGATTAGTTTGGGTAGTATTGTCATTTTTATTATGTTTGCTCTGCCTACCCATGAGCACTTAATATTTTTCCAATTGATTAGGTCTAATTTTATTTGTGTGGAAAGTGTTTTGTAATTTAGTTCGTATAGTTTCTGACTTTCCCTTGGCAGATAGATTCCCAAATATTTTATCCTATCATCTGCTATTTGGAATGGAATTTCTTTTTGCATCTCTTGCTGCTGAACTTTGTTGGTAATATATAAAAATGCTGATGATTTATGTGGATTAATTTTGAATCCTGCCACCTTGCTAAAGTTGTGAATTGTTTCTAGTAGTTTTTTAGTTGAATCTCTAGGGTTCTCTAAGTATACCATCATGTCATCTGCAAAGAGTGATAATTTGGTTTCTTCATTACCTACTCTGATTCCTTTTATCTCTTTTTCTTCTCTTATTGCTAAAGCTAACATTTCTAATACAATATTAAATAGTAATGGTGACAGTGGGCAGCCTTGTTTCACTCCTGATCT
>JAJPUD010006833.1:59375-120354 GCA_023553655.1 Myrmecobius fasciatus
TTTGCCCTTCGGAATATCTGGTTCCAGGCCCTTCGATCCTTCAATGTGGAGGCTGAAAGATCCTGTGTGATTCTAATTATTGAACCTCGGTATTTGAATTGTTTCTTTCTAGCTGCTAGCAGAATCTTTTCCTTGGTGCTATAGTCCTGAAATTTAGCCACGATATTCCTTGGGCTTTTAATTTTGGGGTCTCTTTAGGGAGGTGATCGGTGAATTCTTTCAATGGTGATTTTGCCCTTTGATTCTACAATCTCAGGGCAGTTTTCTTTCACGATTTCCTGGAAGATAGTGTTTAGATTCTTTTTTTCATCATGGCTTTCAGGAAGTCCAATTATCCTTAGATTATCTCTCCTAGATCTATTTTCCAAGTCAGTTGTTTTTCCTAGGAGATATTTCATATTTTCTTCTAATTTTTCATTTTTTTGTTTTTGTTTGACTGATTCTTGAAGTCTTATTGAGTCATTCACTTGCATTTGTTCAATTCTTATTTTTAAAGTGTTGTTCTCTTCAGTTACCTTTTTAAGCTCCATTTGTAACTGGCCAATTGAATTTTTTTGTTCATTGCACTCTTTTTCCACTTCACTAATTTTATTTTTCAATAGATTGGTGTCTTTTTCATATCTTTTTTGCAGGGCATCATATCCTTCTTGCAAGATAATGTATCCTTCTTGCACTAATTTCAATTTATTTTCCCATTTATCCTCCATTTCTTTTATTAGGTTCTTTAAGCAATCTTCCAGAAAGGCCCTTTGAAACTGGGACCAGTGATGGTCCTTGCTGATTCCCTCTGGAGTTATATCTAAAGGAACCTCTGGCTCTGGGGTCTTCTCTTCTTTCTCTTTGTAAAAGCTGTCTATGGTGAGGGCTCTCTTTTGTCTCTTCATTTTTTTTTTTTAAGACAGCGTGAATATCTCTTTAAGGCAGGAGAAAAAAAAAAACGGCGGCTGAAACGGCTGGCTGAAGATTTTGCCCTGAGGTGCTCCGGCAAATTAATTTAAGGTGCTGGGCCGGTGAGGGCTAGGACTAAGCCCAAATTACTCCTTAAACAAGGCACATTTGCCAGAACACCTGCCCCTAATCAGGGCAGAGTGTCCCGAGTGCCTCAGATAAACTCCAGGTATTTGGAATTTGGAGTTTGGAGTTTGGAGTTTTTTTGCCAGTCTGAGCTGAGCTGAGCTGAGGCCCACCCTCACTTCCGGCCTCCACCAGAGTTCTCTGACACCGGAGTCCTCTGTTTATCCCTCTGTCCGAGCTAGACAAACCTGATGTGAAGTTTTTCAGAGATATCTGCAAGCAGTATCCAAATATTTCCTGATTCGTTGACTTGAAGATCAGTTCAGAGGCTTATTTTATTGTTGATTTGAGAGAAGTTCGGAGGAGGAAGCAGAGAGTCACCCTTTCACTCTGCCATCTTGGCTCCGCCTCCACATCTTTCCTATTTCTGCAAATAGGAAAGAAAAGCAAATTTCTTGCTTTTCTTATGCTCCTTAACTTGCTTTCCTATTATTTAACTTCCCCCCACTCATAGATCCCTTCCTTGTCTTCTTCTCCCACCCTTTGTTTCCTCATCTGCCCATTTCTTCCCCTTATTTCTTTTCAGATTTTTGAGGGTGCTATCCTTTATGGTATATATGTTGTGTTGCCTATTTAATCCATTCCAATGTGAGTAGGTTATCAGAACTATGAGCCCTCTCTCCACCCCCAGTGCCTAGTCTTCCTATGCACCTCATTTATATAACATAATCACTATTTTTACCTTAACTCTGCCCCAATCTTTCTTTTGAACTAATCAATTGCTAATGTCAATGTTAAACATATAGTATACATTTCCATGTAAAAAACATAAATAATTTGTTCATGTTAAGTTTTTTGAAATTGATCTTTGATATTGGCTCTTATATGTAAATTTTTCTATTGAGTTCAGATTTGGTTGAAAGTCTTGAAAATCTGCAAGTTCATTGAATACCTTTTTTTATTTAATATTATAGGTAATTTTGCCGGATATTATATTTATATCCACAGGGCTAGTTCTTTTGATTGCCAACATATATGATTCTAGGACCTGTGGTCTTTTATTGTGGCTGCTGATAAGTTTTGTACAATTCTAATTTGCATATGAATTGATTTTTTTCTTCTTTGTATTTGAATTAATTTCATTGTTCTTTCTTGTAAGATTTTTTTCTTTGATCTGGAATTTTTGAAACTTGGCAATGTCATTCCTATGTGTTTTTTTTTATTACAAATAATTCTTTTGAAGTAGTGATGAGTGTGTTTTTTTATTTCTTATTTCCCCCACCCCCCACCATGTTTCAGGACAATTTTCTTGGATTATTTCTTGCGTTATTATACCAAGGTTCTTTTTTTGGTCACAGCTTTAAAGTAGTCCAATTATTTTTATATTTTCTTTTCTTGATCTGTTGTCCAGATGTTGCACATTCTTTTTTATTTTTTCATTCTTTGTGTTGTTTGGTAATTTTTTGTCTCATAGCTTCACTGATTTTCTCTTTACTAATTCTAATTTTTTAGAGTTATTTTTCTCTTTAAGGGTCTGCATTTTTTTCTAAGTGGTTACCTTTTTTCCCTAATCTTCTTGTTTGCCTTGAATGGTTTTTATTTTATTTTATATTTTGTTAGTTTTTCTCAATGTCTCTCATTTGATTTTTAAATTCTTTTTTTAAGTTCTATAAATTCTCTCTGGGGAGGGAGGCATTCAACATTACCATTTGGGCTAAAAGAAGTTTTTTGTTTTGTTTTGTTTTTTTGTTTTGTTTTGTTTTGTTTTGTTTTTTTTACTTCAGTGTCCTCTTCTGAAAATCAATCTCTCTTCCCTATTTCCATAGTAACTTTCTGTAAATAGATAGGTTCCTTCTTTTTTGCTGATTCGTTTTTTTTTTAATTACTGAGAAGTACTAGTGTAAACACCTTTAATCATCAAATGGGGAGATGGTGCCTCTAGCTTCACTTCACTTCTTACCTGTTACCTGGAACTACAAATTAAGAGCTCCATCTCTGCCCCAATGTTTTGGCATTCATTGAATGTGTTGGTTCCTTCTCATCCAGGGCTCTGTTTCTGCAGCACAGCTGGGCCTGGTGTTCCTAATCAGCAGAGATTCACTCATTTTTCTCTAAGACTCTGCATGCAGAGTGCAGGAGGTGAAAGTTTCTGTTGTTCCTCCTGAGGTTTCAGCCAAACCCAGCTAGCCCCAGGAGTCCTCATTTGATGTTTTTTGTGGAATTATCCTGGTGATGTTTTCATTTTAGACTGATTAATGCCCAACCTTAGGTCTCTCTTCCTATTCTCTTGAGTGGTATCAGGAGGACTCTTGTTTTGCCACAAGTCTTCTTGATTTTTCACTAGTCTATGTTCATACTGATGTGCATATTTGTTCTGTTCAAGGAAATCTGAAAAGATTGAAATTTACTGAACTATACTGTCCAGAATCCTCCTCTAGGAGAAGTTTTCTACTAATCCTTTTTTTTAACCTTTCCTTAAAAGAATCCTATTAAACTTTAAACAAGACTGATAGTGATTGACTCTACATATTTTAATAAACTTTCTTTGAGACCTTAACCTATCTCTCTCCTTCTAAGATTGTATGATCCCAAATAGGATAAATTATACAAGAAATGCTTCATTATTTATTAATATTGTTTGAATTTAGAATTAAGTGGCTAGAAATCATCAAGCTGATCTTAGCAATCCTCTACAAAAGACAATTGTAAAGTATGCTTAGATGTCATCCAGTGATTGTTTTGAATCTGTTAAGCTCTTATTTTGGACCCACTCAGAACTTGTATCTTTGTCTCAATTTTATTGAATATTTATGCTTACCTAATTACATATATATATATATATATGTACATATACATACATATACACACATATATATGCATACACACACACACACATATATCAAGCAAACTGCTTTGTGGACTATCCTAGTATCTAATTGTCTTTATGCCTTTGCATGAACTTTATATGTTGTAAATCTTACATAGACTTTAGGAAGGAACCACATTTTTCCCCACACCTCTCTCCTTTCTTGAACTGTCAAAAGACTTTCTATAATTTCCTAAGTTTTAAAGTTTATTCTCCCTCAGTGGCTGACACCAAAGGATTTGAATTGGAAAGGCAAAACAATAGGTTAAAAAAAAAAAAAAAAAGGTCGGGGCAGCTAGGTGGCGCAGTGGTTAGAGCACCAGCCCTGAAGTCAGGAGGACCTGAGTTCAAATCTGGTCTCAGACACTTCCTAGCTGTGTGACCCTGGGCAAGTCACTTAACCCCAATTGCCTCAGCAAAAAGCAAAAAAAAAAAAAAAAAAAAAAAAAAAAAGGTCAATTGGGGCTGTTTGATTGGACAATGACTTGCCATGGTCAAATGTGAACTCTTTGATTAGCAATAGCAATATTTTTAAACATAAATATTAATCTCTCAACTTATTATAATTATAGTTAAAAGATTTTACTGAATTTTATTTCAATTATCCTGTAAAATTAATGCATCCTGTTATTATTTATGCTTATTTTTTTGTTATTGTTGATAGTAAAAATAAGCTATTTATCCCATATCCAATTCATATTACACATTTTTGGGAAAATCTGAACCTTGTAAACCATAACTTTTATAATGATTCACATTATTCCCAACATAGTAAGTGGAGAGTTATAAATGAGAAAATAGAGACTCTTTGTCTAAATTCCCATTATTGATTGTCAGATATAAGGGATAGAGGACAATTCCTAAGCTGAAATGATTGGGTGGAAAACAGTAGGGATTAAGAACCTTTGTGGCTAGAGTCAGTTTGGTGGTCTCTCAAATTCTAAATGATTGATTTGTACCCCAAAAACGCTTGAGGTAAGGCAGGAACTTTGTAAGATTTGTATTTCTAGTTGTCTTCACCATCCGCTTAATAGTACAGAGACTTATGCTCTCAGAAAGCATTGCATCCAGGGCCATCACCAGTTATTCTGATTTTTATCTTGCCACTGGATACAAATGATTCTGGAGGAGAAAATGAGGCTGGTGACTTTGCATAGTCTACCTGCACTTAAATTCTATCACTTGCATGTTGTGGCATCATTTCCCTGATGTTATGGCACTCTTTGAGAACAAAAGACAAACAAAAGCAATAACAGAGATTTTTGGTTTCTGATCTATACTAATGGGAAAGGATAGAGGGAAGATGAAAGGTTTCAGCGCCCCAAATGGTTAGTGGTGAGTTGTAACAAAAGATTATGTTAGAATATTCTAGGGTAGGACAGCTAAATGGTACAGTGGGTAAACCAGGCTTAGAGTCAGGAAAACCTGAGTTCAAATCTGACCTCATATACTTATTTGCTATATGGCTCTGGGAAAGTAATTTAATTCTGCTTGCTTCAGTTTACTCCAGTATCTTTGCTGAGAAAACTCTAAATGGTATTATGAGGTACATGACTGAAATGACAAAACAACAACAGCACTCCATAAAGCACAGACATCTGTGTTAATAAGACAAATGGGAAACACATGATATTTCTCACAGAAGTGTTTATGTACAAATGTATTTATATATCTATATATCTATATATTCACTTACTATACTCATATGTATTGGTATGTATAAATATATATGTCTCTATATTTTTATATATACGTATACATGCGTATTTTAGAATATGAGGCCCTCTTAATGGGTCTAGTCTTTCAGTCATAACTTATGTGGTCTTGGCTATCTACTATAACTGATAGATAATGACTACACAAGGTTGAAACTTTTTTTTCCCTTCTAGATCAGGAAGTTGAATCCAAGAAGCTGGAGCCAAGCAGGTGGGGGAAGGAAGAAGTATTAGGGTCTAGGAAGTTATGATGGGAATGCTATTCCAACCAAAGATGGTGAATTAATAATTTAAGGACTTGATGGTTTTATGGTCATTACTGAAAATAGATTTATTTATTTTACCAGCTTTTGATTGATATTATTGATGTTATTTTTATTTATTTTATTTTATTTTATTGATACATAATATTACAAGTGATTTGGGTTGACTTGTTAATCTCATGTGTTACTAAACTACTAAACTCATACTGATTCGAGTGCCTCCATCATTTTTTAAAATTTATTAAAGCTTTTTATTGGCATAACATATGTATAGGTAGTTCTTCAACATTGACCATTACAAAGCTTTCCATTACAAATTTCCCCCCCTATTCTCCTCCCCTCCCCTAGATGGCAGGAAGTCTACTACATGTTAATTATATTAAAATATCTGACAAGTCGAATATATGTATACATGTTTCCATATTTATCTTGCTGTGCTAGAACAATTGTATCTACATAACAAAAAAGATCTGATAAAGGAAACCCAATGCAAGCAATCATCAATATAGAACATGAAAATGATATGTTGTAGTCCATATCTCATGTCCCTCTCTCTGGGTGTATATGGCCTTCTTTACTGAACAACTAGCTTGAAGCATTTCATTTTTGAAGAGAGCCATGGCCATCAGAATTGATCATCATATAGTATTGTTATTGCTGTGGTTCTGCTCGTTTCGCTCAGCATCAGTTCATGAAAGTCTCTCCAGGCCTCTCTGAAATCGGCCTGCTGATCATTTCTTACAGAACAATAATATTTCATGATATTCATATACCATAATTTGTTGAGCCATTCTCCAATTGATAGGCATCCATTCAGTTTCCAGTTTCTAGCCACTACAAAAAGGGCTGCCACAAACATTTTTGCACATATGAGGCCCTTTCCTTCCTTTAAGATCTCTTTGGGATATAAGATCAATAGAAACACTGCTGGGTCAAAGGGAATGCACAGTTTGATAACTTTTTGAGCATAGTTCCAAATTGCTCTCAAGAATGGTTGGATCTATTGACAGTTCCACCAACAATGTATCAGTGTCCCAGTTTTCCCACATCCTCTCCAACATTCATCATTATCTTTTCCTGTCATGTTAGCCAATCTGACAGGTGTGTAGTGGTACCTCAGAGTTGTCTTAATTTGCATTTCTCTGATCAATAATGATTTGGAGCACCTTTTCATATGACTAGAAATGGTTTTAATTTCATCATCTGAAAATTGTGTGTTCATATACTTTGACCATTTATCTATTAGAGAGTGGCTTGAATTCTTATAAATATGAGACAATTTTTTATATATTTTAGAGATGAGGCCTTTATCAGAACCCTTAAATGTAAAGATGATTTCCTAATTTGTTGCTTCCCTCCTAATTTTGTCTGCATTAGTTTTGTTTGTACAAAACCTATTTAACTTAATATAGTCAAAATTATCTATCTGCTGTCCAGTTAAGAGTTCCAAATCTTCTTTGGAAATAAATTTATTCCATCTCCACAGGTCTGAGAGGTAAACTATACTATGTTCCCTTAATTTACTTATAATATCACTATATCTAGATTATGAACCCATTTAGATCTTGTCTTTGTATGTGGTGTTATGTGTGGGTCAAGCCCTAATTTCTTCCATACTAGTTTTCAATTTTCTCAGCAGTTTTGGTCAAATAGTGAGTATTTATCCCAAAAGCTGGGGTCTTTGGATTTATCAAACACTAAATTGCTATAGTTATTGCCTAGTTTGTCCTGAAATCCTATCCTATGCCACATGCTCTACTATTCTATTTCTCAGCCAGTATCAAATGGTTTTGATGACCGCTGCTTTATAATATAGTTTTAGATCTGGTACAGCAAGGCCACCTTCATCAGCCTTTTTTTTTTCATTAATTCCCTTGAAATTCTTGACCTTTTGTTCCTCCAAATGAACTTTGCTACTGTTTTTTCTAGAATTGTAAAATAATTTCTTGGGAGTTTGATTAGTATGGCACTAAATAGGTAAATTAGTTTGGGTAGTATTGTCATTTTTATTATATTCACTTGGCTTACCCATGAGCATTTAATGTTTTTCCAATTGACTAAGTCTGAATTTATTTGTGTGGCAAGTGTTTTGTAGTTTAGTTTGTATAGTTTCTGACTTTTCCTTGGCAGATTGATTCCCAGATATTTTATACTATCAACAGAAATTTTGAATGGAATTCCATTTTTTGAATGGAATTTCTTTTTGTATCTCTTGCTGCTGAACTTTGTTGGTAATATATAAAAATGCTGCTGATTTATGTGGATTTATTTTGTATGCTGCAACTTTGCTAAAGTTGTGAATTGTTTCTAGTAGTTTTTTAGTTGAGTCTCTAGGGTTCTCTAGGTATACCATAATGTCATCTGCAAAGAGTGATAATTTGATTTGCTTATTACCTACTCTAATTCCTTTTATCTCTTTTTCTTCTCTTAATGCCAAAGCTAACACTTCTAATACAATATTAAATAGTAATGGTGACAGTGGGCAGCCTTGTTTCATTCCTGATCTTACTGGGAATGTTCTAGTTTGTCTCCATTACATACGATGCTTGCTGATGGTTTTAAGTAGATGCTACTAAACATTTTAAGGAAAAGCCCCTTTATTCCTATACTCTCTAGTGTTTTTAATAGGAATGGGTGTTGGATTTTATCAAATGCTTTTTCTGCATCTATGGAGATAATCATATGGTTTTTGTTAGTTTGGTTATTAATATAACTGATTATGCTGATAGTTTTCCTAATGTTGAACCAGCCCTGCATTCCTGGTATAAATCCTACTTTGTCAAGATGTATTATCCTGGAGATAATTTTCTGTAATCTTGTTGCTAAAATCTTATTTAAATTTTTTGCATCAATATTCATTAGGGAAATGGGTCTATAGTTTTCTTTCTCTGTTTTCATCCTACCTGGTTTATCTATCAGCACCATATTGGCATCATAGAAGGAATTTGGTAGTACACCTTCTTCCTCTCTTTTTTCAAATTGTTTATATAGTATTGGAATTAATTGTTCTTTATATGTTTTGTAGAATTCACATGTAAATCCATCTGGTCCTGGAGATTTTTTTTTAGGAAGTTGGTTAATAGCTTATTCTTCTTTTTCTAATATGGGGCTATTTAAATAATTTATTTCCTCTTCTGTTAACCTGGGCAATCTATATTCCTCCATTTCATTTAGATTATCAAACTTACTGGCATAAAGCTTGGCAAAGTAACTCCTAATTATTACTCTAATTTCCTCTTCATTGGAGGAAAGTTCTCCCTTATCATTTTTGAGACTAACAATTTGATTTTCCTCCTTCCTTTTTGTAATCAAATTAACTAAAGGCTTATCTATTTTGTTGGTTTTTTCATAAAACCAACTCTTAGTTTTATTTATTAATTCAATAGTTTTCTTATTTTCAATTTTATTAATTTCCCCCTTTATTTTTAGAATTTCCAATTTGGTATTTAATGGAGGGTTTTTAATTTGTTCTTTTTCTAGTTTTTTTTTAATAGTCCAATTCATTAATCTTCTCTTTCTCTATTTTATGCAAGTAAGCATCTAGAGATATAAAATTACCCCTTATAATAACTTTGGCTGTATCCCACAAATTTTGGTATGTTGTCTCCTTATCGTCATTCTCCTGTATGAAATTATTGATTGTGTCTATGATTTGCTCTTTCACCCATTCATTCTTCAGGATTAGATTATTTAATTTCCAATTAACTTTTGGTCTATTTTCTCCTGGCCTTATATTGCATGTGATTTTTATTGCATCATGATCTGAAAAAGATGCATTTACTATTTCTGCCTTTCTGCATTTGATTTGGAGATTTTTATGCCCTAACACATGGTCAATTTTTGTATAAATTCCACGAATTGCAGAGAAAAAAGTAAACTCCCTTTCCATTCAATTTTCTCCAAAGATCTATTATGTCTAACTTTTCTAACAATTGATTTACCTCCCTAGTTTCTTTCTTATTTATTTTGTGGTTTGATTTATATAATTCTGAGAGAGCAAGGTTGAGATTCCCCACTAGTATAGTTTTGCTCTCTATTTCTTCTTGCATCTCTCTTAATTTCTCCCCTAGGAATTTGGATGGTATACCACTTGGTGCATATATGTTTAGTATTGATATGGCTACATAATCTATGGTACCCTTTAATACAATATAGTTTTCTTCCTTATCTCTTTTGATTAGATCTATCTTTGCTTTTACTTGAACTGATATCAGGTTTGCTACCCCTGCTTTTTTTTTCTTCACCTGAAGCTTAATAGATTCTGCTCCAGCCTTTTACCTTCACCCTGTGTGTGTCACTATGCTTTAGATGTGTTTCTTGTAGACAACATATTGTTGGTATTTGGTTTTTAATCCAGAATCTGGATTGAATCTGTTTCTGCTATCTGTTTCTGCTTTATGGGAGAGTTCATCTCATTCACATTCATAGTTAGAATAACTAATTCTGTATTTCCTGCCATCTTATTTACCCAGGTTATGTTTTTCCCTTTCCTTTTCCCTTTTTCCCTTGCTCCCTCCTTAGTATTTTGCTTTTGATGACCCCCTGCCCCAAACAATCCTCCCCCTTTAGAGACCCTCCCCCCTTTTTTACTCTTTTCCTAAATTCCCTTCTAATAGTCTATCCCTTTCTTTTCCTCCTTTCCCTCCCACTTCCCTATAAGGAAGGACAAGTTTCTCTATGAAGCCAAATGTGTTTGATATACACTTTTAGAGCCCAATCTGATGAGAGTAAGATTTACACTATGTTCATCTTCCTTCCTTCTTTCCCTCAATTACATTAGGTTTTCTTTGCCTCTTCATGAGATTTTACCTTATTTTTACCTCCTTTTTTAAAATCTTATTTTACCAGCTTTTCCCTTTTTCCCCCAGTATGATAGCCTTTCCCCCTCTACTTTTCTTTTTCATATTATCAAAGTAATATCAAATTATACCCCCAATCTTTAAGTATCCCCATAGTAGAAATAAAGTTCTCAAGAGTCCTTTCTGTTTTACCTTTTTATCCTTCTCTTGAGTTCTGTGTTTAGAGGTCAATTTTTTTTGTTTAAATTTGGTCTTTTCATTAGAAATAGGTGAAATTCACCTATATCATTAAATGACCATCTTCTTCCCTGGAGGATAATGCTCATTTTAGCTGGATAGGTTATTATTGGCTGTAATCCAAGTTCCTTTGCCTTTCAGAATATCTGGTTTCAGGCCCTTTGATCCTTCAATGTGGAGCCTGACAAATCATATGTGATTCTAATTATAGATTTGAATTGTTTCTTTCTAGCTGCTAGCAATATCTTTTCTTTGGTGCAATAGTCCTGAAATTTAGCCATGATATTCCTTGGGGATTTCATTTTGGGGTCTCCTTTCAGGAGGTGATTGGTGAATTCTTTTGATGGTGATTTTGCCTTCTGATTTTACAACCTCAAGGCAGTTTTCTTTCACGATTTCCTGGAATATAGTGTTTAGATTCTCTTTTTTTTTCACCATGGCTTTCAGGAAGTCCAATAATCCTTAGATTGTCTCTCCTAGCTCTATTTTCCAAGTCAGTTGTTTTTCCTAGGAGATATTTCATATTTTCTTCTATTTTTTCATTTTTTTTTGTTTTTGTTTGGTTGATTCTTGAAGTCTTATCGAGTCATTCACTTGCATTTATTCAATTCTTATTTTTAATGTGTTGTTTCTTTGGTCACCTTTTTTAGCTCCTTATGTAAATGGAAATTTGCTCCTTGCATGCTTTTTCCACTTCACCAATTTCGTTTTTCAATCAATTGGTGTATTTTTCATATCTCTTTTGCAGGGCATTATATCCTTCTTGCACTGATCTCAGTTCATTACTCCATTTATCATCCAGCTCTCTTTTGAGATTCTTTATGCACTCTTCCAGGAAGGCCTTGTGGAAAGGGGACCAGGTTATATCTGCCTTGATGGCTTCCTCTGGAGTTGCTTTGTCTATAGGAACCTCAGGATCTGGGGTCTGCCCTTGTTTCTCTCAATAGAATCTGTCTATGGTGAGAGCTCTCTTCTGCTTCTTACTGATTTTTTAGAAAGCTTGGGGTCTGTTCAAAGCTAGAGAAGCCTCAGCTTTTGGTAGTTTGCCCCGGGGCAATTCCGCTAATTAACTTCTGGGCTAGGACTTTGCCCAATTTACTCCTTAAAAAAGGCAAATTTGCCATAACACCTGCCCCCAATCAGGGCAGAGTGTCCCAAGTGTCTCAGATACACTTCCAGGGTGTTTGGAGTTTCTGCCAGGCTGAACTGAGTCCCACCCAGTTCATTGCTCTCTGTTCCAGAGTTGCACCCAGCAAACTGCTTACCCTGATGCCTGACTGAAACAGACCTGCTATGAACTTCTTCAGAGGTAACTACAAGCAGTGTTTCATGGTCCAAACATTTCTGGCTTCATTGACTTAAAGATCAATTCAAAGAATTATTTTATTGTTGATTTGAGAGAAGGTCAGAGGAGGACACAGAGAGTCTAGTCTTCATTCCACCTTCTTGCCAGAATTCCCAAGAGTGCCTCCATCTTAAAAGATCTAGACTTGCCTAAGCAAGTCCTATCATGGGTACCTCAATGTCTAGTAACCTGGGTATGCTCTAAAGGCCTGATTATAGGTTCATCTATGTAGTCCTTAGTTTCTTCATTTGAAAATGAGAACTGGATGACCTCTAAGGTCCCTTACAACTCTAAATCTATGAGCCTATTGAATTAGTCAGTAGCTGAAAGCAAATCTTTCTTAAATCACGGTGACATTAAACTCTGATAATTGTTCTTTTAAAATTTTTATTTATAAAACATATGCATGGATAATTTTTCAACGTTAACCCTTGCAAAATTTTCTGTTTCAAATTTTCCCTTCCCCCCACCACTCCCTCCCTTAGATAGCAGGTAGTCTAATACATGTAAAATATGTCAAAATATATTTAAAATCATATATATATATACATATATATGCATACATACATATTTATTTAATTATGCAGTTATCTTGCTGCACAAGAAAAATCAGAACAAGAAGGAAGAAAAAAAAAAACCTGAGAAAGAAAACAAAATGTAAGCAAACAACAACAGAAAGAGTGAAAATGCTGTGTTGTGGTCCACACTAAGTTCCCACAGTCTTCTCTCTGAGTGTAATGACTGTCTTCATCACTGAACAATTGGAACTGGTTAGAATCATCTCTTTGTTGAAGACAGCCATGTCCATCAGAATTGATCATTGTATAGTCTTCTTGTTGCCATGTATATGACCTCCTGGTTCTACTCATTTCACTTAGCATCAGTTCATGTAAGTCTCTCCAGGCCTCTCTGAAATCATCCTGTTGGTTGTTTTGTACAGAAGAATAATATATTTTTTTATTAATACTTTTTATTTGCAAAACATATGTATGAGTAATTCCTAAACATTAACCCTTACAAAGCTTTCTGTTACAAATTTCCCCCCCCACTCCCCACCCTTCCCCTGGATGGCAGGATATCCACTACATGATAATTATGTTAGAATACTTAAGAAATCAAATATATGTATAGTTATTGCATCATTTTTTTTGTGCAGGAGAAATCATATCTACAAGAAAGAATAATCTGATAAAGGAAATACAATGCAAGCAAACCTCAATAGAGAACATGAAAATGTTATGTTGTGGTCCACATTTCACATCTTCACATCCCTCTCTCTAGGTGTACATGGCTCTCTTCACCGAACAATTGGAACTGGTTTGAAGTATTTCATTGTTGAAGAGAGTGATGTCCATTAGAACTGATCCTCCCAAAATATTGTTGTTGCCGTGAATAATGGTCCCTTGGTTCTGCTCACTTCACTGAGCATTAGTTCATGCAAGTCTCTCCAGGCCTCTCTGAAATCGTCCTGCTGGTCGTTTCTTACAGAACAATAATATTCCATAACATTCATATACCATCATTTATTCAGCCACTCTCCAATTGATGAGCATCCATTCAGTTTCCAGTTTCTAGCCACCACAAAAAGAGCTGCCACAAATGTTCTTGCACATGAGGGGGCCCTTTCCTTCTCTTATGATTTCTTTGGAATATAAGCCCAATAGAAACACTGCTGGGTCAAAGGGTATGCACAGTTTGACAACTTTTTGAGCATAGCTCCAAATTGCTCTCCAGAATGGCTGGATCCGTTCACAGCTCCACTAACAATGCATCAGTGTCCCAGTCTTCCCACATCCCCTCCAACATTCATCTTTATCTTTTCCTGTCATTTTAGCCAATCTGACAGGTGTGTAGTGGTACCACAGAGTTGTCTTAATTTGCATTTCTCTGATCAATAGTGATTTGGAGCACCTTTTCATATGATTATAAATAGTTTTAATTTCATCATCTGAAAATTGTCTGTTCATATCCTTTGACCATTTATCAATTGGAGAATGGCTTGAATTCTTATACATATGAGACAATTCTCTATATATCTTAGAGATGAGGCCTTTATCAGAACCCTTAAATGTAAAGATGATTTCCCAATTTGATGCTTCCTTCCTAATCTTGTCTGCATTAGTTTTGTTTGTACAGAAACTTTTTAACTTAATATAATCAAAATTATCCATCTGGTGTTCAATTAAGAGTTCCAGATCTTCTTTGGACATAAATTTATTCTATCTCCACAGGTCTGAGAGGTAAGCTATGTTACGTTCCTCTAACTTGCTTACAAAGTCCCTCTTTATATCTAGATCATGAACCCATTTAGATCTTATCTTGGTATGAGGTGTTAGGTGTGGGTCCAGCTTTAATTTCTTCCACACTAGTTTCCAATTTTCCCAGCAGTTTTTGCCGAATAGTGAGTACTTATCCCAAAAGCTGGGGTGTTTGGGTTTATCAAACACTAAATTGCTAACGTTATTACCTAGCTTGTCCTGATATCCTAACCTATGCCACTGATCGACTGCTCTATTTCTCAGCCAGTACCAAATGGTTTTGATGACCGCTGCTTTATAATATAGTTTTAGATCTGGTACAGCAAGGCCACCTTCATCTGTCTTTTTTCATTAATTCCCTTGAAATCCTTGAACTTTTGTTCTTCCAAATGAACTTTGCTACTATTTTTTCTAGATTTGTTAAATAAATTCTTGGGAGTTTGATTGGTATGGAGCTAAATAAATAAATTAGTTTGGGTAGTATTGTCATTTTTATTATATTTGCTCGGCCTACCCATGAGCACTTAATGTTTTTCCAATTGACTAGGTCTGATTTTATTTGTGTCAAAAGTATTTTGTAATTTAGTTCGTATAGTTTCTGACATTCTCTTGGCAAATAGATTCCCAAATATTTTATGATATGATCTGTTATTTTGAATGGAATTTCTTTTTCTATCTCTTGCTGCTGAACTCTGTTAGTAATATATACAAATGCTGATGATTTATGTGGATTTATTTTGAATCCTGCAACTTTACTAAAGTTGTGAATTGTTTCTAGTAGTTTTTTAGTTGAGTCTCTAGGGTTCTCTAAGTATACCATCATGTCATCTGCAAAGAGTGATAATTTGGTTTCTTCATTACCTACTCTTATTCCTTTTATCTCTTTTTCTTCTCTTATTGCCAAAGCTAACATTTCTAATACAATATTAAATAGTAATGGTGATAGTGGGCAGCCTTGTTTCACTCCTGATCTTATTGGGAATGGTTTTAGTTTGTCTTCATTACATATGATGCTTGCTGATGGTTTTAAGTAGATGCTCCTAATCATTTTAAGGAAAACCCCATTTATTCCCATACTCTCTAGTGTTTTTAATAGGAAAGGGTGTTGGATTTTATCAAAGGCTTTTTATGCATGTATGGAGATAATCATATGGTTTTTGTTCGTTTGGTTATTGATATAATTGATTATGCTGATAGTTTTCCTGATATTGAACCAGCCCTGCATTCCTGGTATAAATCCTACTTCGTCAAGATGTATTATCCTGGAGAAAACTTTCTGTAATCTCGTTGCTAAAATCTTATTTAAAATTTTTGCATCAATGTTCATTAGGGAAATGGCCCTATAGTTTTCTTTCTCTGTTTTCACCCTACCTGGTTTAGCTATCAGCACCATATCGGTCTCATAGAAGCAATTTGGTAGTATAGCTTCTTTCCCTATTTTTTCAAATAGTTTGTATAGTATTGGAATTAATTGTTCTTTGAATGTTTGGTAGAATTCACATGTAAAACCATCTGGCCCTGGAGATTTTTTCTTAGGGAGTTGATTAATAGCTTGTTCTATTTCTTTTTATAAAATGGGGCTATTTAAAGAATTTATTTCCTCTTCTGTTAACCTGGGTAATCTATACTTTTGTAGATATTCCTCCATTTCATAGATTATCAAATTTATTGGCATAAAGTTGGGCAAAGAAACTCTTAATTATTACTCTAATTTCCTCTTCATTGGAGGAAAGTTCTCCCTTATCATTTTTGAGACTAACAATTTGATTTTCCTCTTTCCTTTTTCTGATCAAATTAACTAAAGGCTTATCTATTTTGTTGTTTTTTTCATAAAACCAACTGTTAGTTTTATTTATTAATTCAATAGTTTTCTTATTTTCAATTTTATTAATCTCCCCTTTTGTTTTCAGAATTTCCAATTTGGTATTTAATTGAGGGTTTTTAATTTTCTCTTTTTCTAGTTTTTTTTAATTGTAACTCTAATACATTGATCTTCTCTTTCTCTATTTAATGTAAATAAGCATATAGAGATATAAAGTTACCCCTTATAACAGCTTTGACCGTATCCCACAAATTTTGGTACAGTGTCTCATTATTGTCGTTCTCCTGGATGAAATTATCGATTGTGTCTATAATTTTCTCTTTCACTCATTCATTCTTCAGGATTAGATTATTTAATTTCCAATTAACTTTTGGTCTATTTTCTCCTGGCCTTATATTATATGTCAGTTTTATTGCATCATGATCTGAAAAGGATACATTTACTATTTCTGCCTTTCTGCATTTGATTTTGAGGTTTTTATGCCCTAACACATGACCAATTTTCATATAATTTCCATGAACCCCTGAGAAAAAAGTATACTGCCTTCTATCACCATTCAGTTTCCTCCAGAGATCTGTCATACCTAACTTTTCTAACGTTTTGTTTACCTCCCTAACTTCTTTCTTATTTATTTTGTGGTTTGATTTATCTAATTCTGAGAGAGCAAGGTTGAGATCCCCCACTCGTATAGTTGTACTGTCTATTTCTCCTTGCATCTCTCTTAGTTTCTCTTCTAGGAATTTGGATGCTATACCACTTGGTGCATATATGTTTAGTTTTGATACCTCTACAGAAAAATAATATTGCATAATATACATAATTTTTTCAGCAATTCTCTAATTTAAGGGCATCCATTCAGTTTCCAGTTTCTTGCCACTACAAAAAGGGCTGCCACAAACATTTTTGCACATGTGGGTTCCTTTCCATTCTTTAAAATCTCTTTGGAATATAAGCCCAGTAGAAACACTGCTGGGTCAAAGGGTATGCACAATTTGATAATTTTTTGAGCATAGTTAGAATAATTGGATCTATTCACAGTTCCACCAAAAATATATCAGTGTCCCAGTTTTCCCACATCCCCTCTAACATTTGTCATTATCTTTTCCTGTCATCTTAGCCAATCTGACAGGTGTGTAGTGGTACCTCAGAGTTGTCTTAATTTGCATTTCTCTAATCAATAGTGATTTGGAGCACCTTTTAATATGACTAGAAATAGTTTCAATTTCTTCATCTGAAAATTGTTCATATCCTTTAACCATTTATCAATTGGCGAATGGCTTAATTTCTTATAAATCTGAGTCAATTCTCTATATATTTTAGAAATGAGACTTTTATCAGAACATTTGAATGTAAAGATGTTTTCCCACTTTATTGCTTCCCTTCTAATCTTGTCTGCATTAGTTTTGTTTGTACAAAAACTTTTTAATTTAATATAGTCAAAATTATTTATTTTGTGATCAGTAATGATCTTCAGTTTTGTTTTGTCACAAATTCCTTCCTTCTCCACAGGTCTGTGAGGTAAACTATCCTATGTTCTTCTAATTTGTTTATAATATAATTCTTTATGTTTAGATCATGAACCCATTTCGACCTTATCTTGGTATATGGTATTGGGTGTGGGTCAATGCCTAGTTTCATCCATACTAATTTCCAATTTTCCCAGCAGTTTTTGTCAGATAGTGAATTCTTATTCCAAAAGCTGAGGTCTTTGGGTTTGTTAAACACTAAATTATTATAGTTATTGACTATTTTGGCCTGTGATTCTAGCCTATTCCACTGATCAACTGCTGTTTCTTAGGAAGTACCAAATGGTTTTGAGGACCACTGCTTTATAATATAGTTTTAGATATTGTACAGCTAAACCACCTTCATTTGCTTTTTTTCCCCCCAATAATTCTCTTGAAATTCTTAACCTTTTGTTCTTCCAGCTAAATTTTGTTGTTATTTTTTCTAGGTCAGTAAAATTGTTTCTTGGTAGTTTGATTGGTATAGAGCTAAATAGATTAGTTTAGGTAGCATTGTCATCTTTATTATATTCACTTGACCTATACAAGTGTGCTTGATATTTTTCCAATTGTTCAGATCTGACTTTATTTGTGTGCAAAGTGTTTTGTAATTTAGTTCATATAGTTCCTGGCTTTTCCTTGGCAGATGGATTCCCAAATATTTTATACATTGAGAGCAATTTTAAATGGAATTTCTCTTTGTATCTCTTGATGTTGGACTTTGTTAGAGATGTATAAAAATGTTGATGATTTCTGTGGATTTACTTTGCATCTTGCAACTTTGCTAAAGTTGTGGAATATTTCTAATAGTTATTTTAGTTGATTCTCTAGGGTTCTCTAAGTAGACCTTCATATGTCATCTCCAAAGAGTGATAATTTGGTTTCCTCATTACCTACTCTAATTCCTTTAATCTTTTTCTTCTCTTATTGCCTAATCTAGCATTTCCAATGCAATATTAAATAGTAATGGTGATAGTGGATAAATTTGTTTCACCTCTGACCTTATTGGGAATGGTTCCAGTTTATCACCATTTCATATGATTCTAGCTTATGGTTTTAAATAGATGCTACTGAGTATTTTAAGGAAAAGTCCATTTATTCCTATATCTCTAGTGTTTTTAATAGGAATGGATTTTGGATTTTATCAAATGCTTTTTCTGCATATAGTAAGATAATCACTTTTTTTGTTCATTTGGTTATTGATATAGTCAATTATGATAATAGTTTACCTAATATTGAACCATCCCTGCATTCCTAGTATAAATCCTACTTGATCATGGTGTATTATCCTGGGGATTATTTTCTGTAATCTCTTTGCTAATATTTTATTTAAGATTTTTGCATCAATATTAATTAGGGAGATTGGTCTATAATTTTCTTTCTCTGATTTCTTCCTGCCTGGTTTAGGTATCAGTACCATATCTATGTCATAAAAGGAATTTGGTAAGAGTCTTTCATTCTCTATTTTTTTCAATTAGTTTATATAGTATTGGAGTTAATTGTTTTTTAAATGTTTGGTAGAATTCACATGTAAATCCATATATCTGGTCCTGGTGATTTTTTCTTATGGAGTGGATTAATAGTTCTATTTCTTTTCCCAAAATGGGACTGTTTAAATAATTTATTTCCTCTTCTATTAATCTGGGCAATCTATATTTTTGTAGATATTCCTCCATTTCACTTAGGTTATCAAATTTATTGGCATAAAGTTGGGCAAAGTAACTCCTGATTATTGCTTTAATTTCCTCTTCATTGTTGGAAAGTCCTGCCTTTTCATTTTTGATACTAACAATTTGATTTTCCTCTTTCCTTTTTCTAATCAAATTAACTAAAGATTTATCTATTTTTTTCATGAAACCAACTCAATCTTATTTATGAATCCAATAGTTTTTTTTACTTTCAATTTTATTAATATTTTTTTTATTTTCAGAATTTCAAGTTTTGTATTTGATTGGAAGATTTTAATTTGTTCTTTTTCTAGTGCTTTTAGTTGCAGGTCCAATTCATTGATTGTCTCTTTCTCTATTTTATGCAAGTAAGAATCTAGACATATAAAATTTCCCCTTATTACCACTTTGGTTTCATCCCACAAATTTTAGTATCTTGTTTCATCATATTCATTCTCTTAGAGGAAATTATTAATTGTGTCTATAATTTGCTGTTTCACCCATTCATTCTTTTATTTATTTATTTATTTTGCTGAGGCAATTGAGTTTACTTGACTTGCCCAGGGTCATACAGCTAAGAAGTGTTAAGTGTCTGAGACCAGATTTGAACTCAGGTCCTCCTACTTCAGGGTTGGTGCTGTATCCACTGCACCACCTAGCTGCCCCCATTTATTCTGTACGATGAAATTATTTAGTTTCCAATTGGTTTTTGGTCTAATCTCTCCTGGCCTTATATTGCATCATGATATGAAAAAGATACATTTACTATTTATGCCTTTCTACATTTGATTTTGAGGTCTTTATAACCTAATATATGGTCCTTTTTTTTTTTATAAAGTTTTTTATTTACAAAACATATGAGTGATTTTTCTACATTGACCTTTGCAAAAACTTTTTTTCCCAAGCTTTTCCCCTCCTTCCCGCCACCCCCCACCTCTAGATGACAGGTAATCTAATACATGCTACATAGGATTGTATGACAAATACAATACATGTATACATATCTATACAGTTATCTTACTGCACAAGAAACATCAGATCTAGAAAGAGAAGAAGAAAAAACAACCTAAGAAGGAAAACAAAATGCATGGAAATATTCACAGAAAGCATTAAAATGCTGTGTTGTGGTTCACACTCAGTTCCCACAGGCCTCTCTCTGGATGTATATGACTATCTTCATCGCTGAATAATAGAAACTGGTTTGAATCACATCATTGTTGAAGAGAACCATGTCCATCAAAATTGATCATCGTATAGTCTTGTTGCTGTGTATAATGTTCTCCTGGTTCTGCTGATTTCACTCAGCATCAGTTCATGCAAGTCTCTCCAGTCCTCTCTGAAATCCTCCTGTTGGTCATTTCTTATGGAACAATAATATTCCATAACATTCATATACCATAATTTATTCAGCCATTCTCCAATTGATGGGCATCCTTTCAATTTCCAGTTTCTGCCACTACAAAAAGGGCTGCCACAAACTTTTTTGTACATGTGGGTCCCTTTCCCTCCTTTAAAATATATGGTCATTTTTGTATATGAATTGCTGAGAAGAAAGTACTCTCCATTCAATTTTCTCCAAAGATCTATCATATCTAACTCTTCTAGTATTCTATTTACCTCTTTACCTTCTTTCTTATTTATTTTGTGGTTTGATTTATCTAGTTCTGAGAGAGCAAGGTTGAGATCTCCCACTATTATAGTTTTGCTGTCTATTTCTTCTTGCAACTCTCTTAACTTTTCCTTTAAGAATTTCCATCCTTTACACTTATTGCATATATATATATGTTTACTCGATATTGCTTCATTATCTGTGGTACACTTTGGCACAATACAGTTTCCTTCCTTATCTCTTTTAGTTAGATCAACTTTTGCTTTTGCTTGATCTGAGATCAGGATGGCTACTCCTGCTTTTCTTACTTCACCTGAAGCATAATAGATTCTACTCCAGCCTTTTACCTTTATTCTGTATGTATTGCTCTGCTTTAAATGTGTTTCGTGTAAACCACATATTGTAGGATTCTGGCTTTTAATCCAGTCTGCTATTAGCTTCCATTTTATGGGAGAGTTCACTCTATTCACATTTGTTAATAAAAATACTGATTCTGTATTTCCTGCCATTTTATTAAGCCCAAATTGTATTTTTCTTTCCTTTCCCCCTTTTCCTTCTCCCCATTGTTTTTTTTTTATGAGCATCACTTTCCTCAAGCAGCCCTTCCCCTTTAGAGTCCCTCCCCCTTTCTTATACCTTTCCTCTATTATTTCTGTTTTCTCTTCCATTTAGCCTACCCCTTCCCTTTTCACCTTTTCCCTCTCACTTTTATATAAGATGAGAGAAGTTTCTCTGTGAAACAAAATATGTTTTATATTTTCTCTTTCATACAAATCTGTTGAGAGTAAGATTTACACAGTGTTCATCCCCCTCCCTTCTTTCCCTCAATTATAGTAGGTTTTCTTTGCCTCTTCCTGAGATGCAATTTCCCTCATTTTACCTCCACTTTTCCCTTTTCCCAGTACAATCCTTTTTCCATCTCTAGTTTCTTTTTTATATTATAACAGTAAAATCATATATACATGCACTCTATGTGTATGCCCATAATAGAAATACAGTTCTCAAGAGCTCTTTTCTTTTTACCTTTTTATGCTTCTCTTGAAGCATTCTCTTTATATTTGGAGATCATTTTTTTTTTTCGTTTAGCTCTGGTCTTTTCAGTAGAAATGAATGGAATTCACCTGTTTCATTGAATGTCCATCTTCTTCCCTGAAAGAAAATACTCAGTTTGGCAGGCTAGTTTATTCTTGCCTGCATTCCAAGTTCCTTTGGTTTTTGAAATATGAGATTCCATGCCCTTTGATCCTTTAAGGTGGAGCTTCTAGGTCCTTAATAATCCTTATTGTGGCTCCTCAGTAATTGATTTTTTTTTGACTGCTTGTAATATGTTTTCCTTGATCCAATAATTCTGAAATTTAGCCAGGATTATTCCTTGGAGTTTTAATTTTGGGTTCTCTTTCAGTAGGTGTTCGGGGATTCTTTGCCTATTTTACCTTGTGATTCTATGACATCTGGGCAGCTCTCTTCGATGATTTCCTGGAAAGTAGTGTCTAAGCTCGTTTTTTCATCATGTTTTTTTGGAAGTCCAATAATCCTTAAAATTTCTGTCCTAGATCTATTTTCCAGGTCAGTTGTTTTCCCCAGTAGGTATTTTAAATTTTTTTTATTTTTTTCATTTTTTTTTTTGGTTTTGTTTGACTGATTCTTGATGTCTCATTGAGTCATTCATTTCCATTTGTTCAGTTCTGATTTTTAGTAAATTATTTTCTTCATTTACTTTTTTTTTTTACTTTTTTTGTATTTGTCCAATTGAATTTTTAAATGAGTTGTTTTGTTCTAAGGATTTTTTTTTCTATTTCACAAATTCTGTTTTTTAAGGAATTATTTTCTTTTTCCCTTCACAGATTCTGTTTTCAGGAAGTTGTTTTCTTTTACCATTTCACAAATTCTGTTTTTCAGGGGGATTTTTTTTTCCATCTTGTCAAATCTATTTTTTACATTTCACTATTTTGTAGTGAATTTTCTTCAGATAATTTCTGTGTTGTCTTTCTAACTCCTTTTGTAAAGTTCTCATTTCCTTTCCCCATTTTTCTTCCAGCTGTCTTTTAAGATCTTTTATAGTTTCTTCTATAAGAGCTTTGTGTGATGGGGAGAAATTTATATCATCCTTTGGGGCTTCATCTTGAGATCATCTGCTTTTAGTCTCCTCAGGGTTTGAAATCTGTTCTTTTCTTTCACCAAAAATCTCTCTATGATTAGAGTTCTCTTTGCTTTTTTTACTCACTTTTTTTAAAGTTAAGATCTGTTTTTAGGGCAGAGGAGGCTATACAAGCTTCCTCTAGAAGGGCAGTGGCTGGGCTGGGCAAGTACTGACTCACTCCAGGTGCAGGGTATGCTTGGTCAGGTCCTGTGAGATTCTGGTGTTTAGTGGTTCATTATTTACCTTTTGTGTTTGTGTTGGATATTTTATCACTTCTCTGCTGAGCTACTGGCTTGCAGCCAGGGTGGAACAGCCAACACTGGAGTAGATTCCTCCCTGTAGATTTTCCGCCCACTGCCCTGGGTTTGTGATGCCTGGACTTGGTGTCTGTGCTCTGTCTTCTTGTGCTTGGCCCGCCTCCCTCTGTGCCCAATTAAAACAAACCTTTTCTGTCGATCTTCAAAATTGTCTTCTGCTGGTGATTTGTTACACTCCCAAATATTTGTGGGTTCTGCCAGTCCAGAGCTAATCCAGAGGCTGGATTTGGTATTTAGTCTGCGAGTAGTAGAAGTTCAGAAAGAAATGTGTGTCCTCTTCACCATCTTGACTCTCCCCACCCCCCACAATTGTTCTTCTTGATCCCAATGATTGATAGTGTTCAATCTGTGGACATTCACCAGGAAGTATTATTTATCATTTCAATAATGTTTTACACATAACTTGTTCAATCTTGAGGCAACATTAGTAGCTCACGAAATTAAAGTTTTCCTTGAAAATTAGAGCTGGTTTTTTTCCCATGAAAAAAGATCAAATATTAGGACTCTGCTGTTTCAATCATTTTGCATATTCCATATTTGGAATGGAGACATTATTGAGGCTCAAATGCCCCCAATATCTTATTCCACAACAATTTTATTTGGGGAATGTGGGTCAGGTCAGGGGCAAGAGAAAATCTTGCTGTTTTCAAAACATTGTAGCAATAACCATTATGTAAACTTAACATGTAGAACACAATTTATTAAGTGTTTTTGAAAGGTTTACATAAAATGTTTTTAGTACTCTTTTAGTATTTTAGAAGTTACAGTAAAGAAGTATGATTTTTTTTACTTAAATGTTACAAAGAGAAGTACTAGAAAAATTTGTGTTATCCATCAATCTATCTAATGAAACAACTAATGACCTAACATCACAACAGATTTGTCACACTGACATGTCTTCCATCTGTTGTCTACATAGTATCTATATCTGTAAGTGCAGCTGGAACCATTCAGACTGCATGTAACCATTATGATTCACAAGCAAAAATAGACTGGAGTGAATAGTGGCTAGAATAATCTTTGAAATAACTTCATATTCTTTACCCTCAAAAGAGCTTTGATTCCCTTCCAAACTTCCCCCTAAATGCCTATGTTGTTTATTATTTAATTGTTCAACAAATTATTATCATCTAAATAACTCTAGTCTGCACAAACAAGATCTATCCTGTGTTTTTGAAAGGATAGATCAGTCTCATTTTTGGGGGGGCAGGTAAGAAATAATCACTGAGTGTCCATTTAAGAAAGAAAGCTCATGATAGTAGCTCACATTTATTTATATTTATATATGTAGATCATATAATCTTATAGGAGCATTATGCCAAATCCTACTTACACTGCTGAATTCATTCTTCATAAGTAAAAGTTGATATTCTTCACTCTCTTGAGTTTTTGGGGTACCTAAGAAGGGCAGGAGGGTTTTCTCTGATGCCCTATAGCTCTAAATCCTGAGTGATGTGCCTCCTCCAATGAATATTGGTATTTTGTTAATTATTTAGCCAGACTTAAATTAGCATAAAGCTAATTAATGAATATTTACTAAGGTGGTATAAAACATCACTCATTTTCACCTATCTCTTACCCCCAGATGTCTGTGACACTCTCTTATAAGTACATAGAGAGTACAGGAAAAAGTGGGGTTCAAGCTCAGAGAGCAAATGAGGCAAAGGAGTAAGTAGCAAATCTATATTAATAGTTACCTTTTTTCCATTGTCATTTGAATTCTTGAGAAATTTCTTATAAGAAGTTTTTGTTGTTGTTGGAGTCTTTCTGAAATCACGAGTCTAGGACTAGGCTGTTCTTGGCTTCCGATTCAAACACTACTACCAGCTCTTCCAAGAATACTGCTAGGATGCTGATAGGAAAAAGGAAACCCTTTTGGACATTTGAGAGTTGAAAGATCTTCCTTCACTCAAGGTGAGGGGAAGAAGAGGATGTCAAGGTTGAGATCAAAGCAATAGATTCTCTCTATATATTCCCCTTATCCTGCCTGCCATGGTTTGTTTTCAGAAGCAGTTCTCTCTTCTCTTCACAGATGATCTATAATCTAGAAATCTGTCTTGGTTTGAACCGGTTCAAAATTTTTTGTAGGTCTCCTAGAATGTGACCAAGTTCCTCTGCCACTCTGTTCACTTTTCCTGTGCAGTATTTTGCTTTTCATTCAATGTTTCTTAATAGAAGCTAAAGTGATCAAGGCCTTTTCACACTTATTTAAATATTCTGGTTAATTTGATTGAATTGAGACATATTCTTTTTCCCACTTGGTTAAGGGGCCAGAGCTTTACGTTTGATTATTTGCTTTATAAAGGAAAAGGGTAACTTGATTGGTTTACACAAAACTTGTGGATAGTGAAACTGTCTTCTTAATTACACAGATGAGGTAGTTATGCAGAGAAAAGTTAATTTTTCCCAAGAAGTTACAAATAGTAAATGAGGATCAAACTCAGCCTCTCTATTTTCAAGATATATTACTCTTTCTAATATAATAGCTAATTTAGCCTTAAAATCAAGTAGTTTACTGAAATGTTTACATGGTTTTACTTGTCAATAAAGTTGAGATTTTGACTAATGGAATTTCAGATTTAGTCATGCATCTTTTCAGTTCCTTGTTTTGCTAAAATGCCTGAGTGCCAAGGTTGATTCTAATTTACTCATAAAGTCAGGTTATATGCATTTTTAATTTCTTTTGGGTAACATTTACAGTTTGAATTATTAGACTGCAAAACCCTCCTAGAGTCTACATTGCTTTTTATTTAATTCTAGTAGCATCTGACACACCATTTCTATTACAAAAAGTGTCTTATGGCAAATGTTAACTCTATTGATTAGATTGTTTTAGTTCTTTCAAACATATTCCATATTAATAAGGAAATATTTACAACTGCAATCCCAAATAAAAAAAAAACTTTACGTAAGTGCTTTGCTATGGTGTAATTAACTGAGGAAGGTTTTTGAATAGCTGGCAATTAGATAATTAAAATAAATTTTATTAAAAGAAGAAAAGCATTTGAATTTTATCCATTAAAAGGTAATCGCTAAAGAATATACCTTAATTTTAAAGCAATACTAAAGCTGAACCCCCCTTTTAGTTACTATTCAAATAGTTAAAGCTTCTAGGTAATACATTTATGATATTTTGAAAAAATTTTCATAGTCAATTCTATTCAATATTTGCCACTTTTGTAGAAAAAATGATATATCAAATTCTGCCCACAAACATTTTATACCCTACTAACAAGAAAAGTAAAATACATAAAACTTTTAGCACAGTACCTGACAGAAATGTTAGTAATTATTATTATTATTATTATTGTGGCAGTAGTGGTAGTGGTAGCAGTGGGCTGGCATAGTGGATATAATGCAGGGTCTGTAATTAGGAAGACTCATTTTAGTGAGTTCACATCTGGTCTTTTACTAGTTATGCAATCCTAGGAAAGTCACTTAACTCTGGGAGCCTCAGGTCCTCATCTATAATATGAGCTTCTCCAAGGAGAAAGAAATGACAAACCACTCCAACATCTTTGCCAAGAAAACTCCATTTGGGGGTTTTTAAGAGTTAAACTTGGCTGAGAAACAACTAAAAGTAGTAGTAGTAGTAATAGTAGTAGTAGTAGTAGTAGTAGTAGTAGTAGTAGTAGTAGTAGTAGTAGTAGTAAATAGTAGTAATAGTGGCATTAATAGTAGTAGTAGTAGTTGTGGTGGTGGTAGTGATAAAAGTAAGTAGTAGTGGTGATAATAGTGGTCATGATGGTAGAACTAGGATTAAGAGTAGAAATAGGAGTAGTAGACAAATAAAATGTAAAGTGCTTAGGGGGGCAGGTAGTAAATTCCCATTTCTAGCTCTGATGATGCTATCACAGGGCTTATAATCACAGATGATGAAATGTTAATGCGTTGACAGAGTTAACTTTTTTCTTTTCTTTTTTTTTTTTTTTTTTTTTTTACTGAGGCAATTGGGGTTAAGTGACTTGCCCAGGGTCACACAGCTAGGAGATGTTAAGTGTTTGAGACCAGATTTGAACTCATGTCCTCCTGACTTCAAGGCTAGTGCTCTATCCACTGTGCCATCTAGCTGCCCCCAGAGTTAACTGTCTTAAGTTGTTGTTCAATTGTTTGGTTATGACTGATACTTCCTGACTCTCATGGACCACATAGCCCACATAGCATTCCAGGTCTTTCTATCTTCCACTATCTTTGGAGAATGTCCAATTTCATGTTTATTGCTTTCATAATACTATCTAATCATTTCAATGTCTGTCTTTTTTTTCCTTTTGCCTTCAATTACTCTTAGTATTAGGGGATTTTCCAATGAAACCTGTCTTCTCATTATGTATCCAATGTATTTAAACTTCAGCTTCAGCATTTGACCTTTCAGTGAGTAGTCTGCATTTATTTCTTTAAGTATCAACTAATTTGACCTACTTGCTATCGAAAGGACTTTCAAAAGTCTTCTCCAGCAGAACAACGTGAAAGGGCCCATTCTGTAATGCTCAGCTTTCTTTATAATCAGCCACACATTACTATAGGAAAAAAAACAAAACAAAACAAAACATAACTTTGATAATAATGATCTTTGTCTGCAAGATGGTATCTCTGCTTTTTAGTATACTACCCATAGTTGTCATAGCTTTCCTTCCAAGGAACAAGCATCTTTTAATTCCGTAAGTGTGGTTCCCATTGGTAATGGTCTTTAAAACCAAAAATATAAAAATTGATATTGCTTCCATTTCTTCTCTCTCTATTTGCCAGAAAATGATGAGACCAATTGCCAAGATCTTCAGGTTGTTGTTGGTGATAGGTTTTTTTTTTTTTTTTGCTTTGTTGTGTGTGTGTTTTAAGGTTAAGTTTCAAGCCAGTTTTTACACTCACCTCTTTCACCCTCATCAAAAGGCTTCTTAATTCCTTTTCATTTTCAGACATCAAAGTAAGAATCCACAGTTGTGAAACAAATTGGTCCCTGAGGCAGAATCATTTTTTGAGGGAGAGAGAGGTTCTCTTTTTCTACCTCAGCAGCTACCTCAAACAGTCAAACCTGTTTGACTAGGAGATACGCTATACTTGTTAAATCAGTTTGAAAGAATTGGAATCACACTTTGGGAAATGACTTTCCAGAGATTTAAGAAAAGGCAGTCTCTTAAGACCAGAAGTAGTTTTAAAGGGTTTGACCACTGGCCACTGAGCTAGCCGTGACAATAGAGACTAAAGTTGTATTGAGGGGCAGTCTCTGGGGATCCCCCTAAGTGGCCCAAATAGCAAAATTATTGAACTAACAGAGGGAATTTTATGGGTATGATGAGAAAAGAAAGAACACAGAGGCCTGAAATTCTAGAGTGGTGAGGTGACTTTGCAAATTACGTTCTCTTCATTACCATTATATTCTAAGTATACACCTCCTCTTCCAAAGTATACCGTGTACATTCATAGAAGAGTGTAACCCCAGTTGAGAGAAGGAAGAAGTAGGGATTTTTTATAACTACACATTTTATGATAACAACACTTAAATGTTTTTGAATTTTAATTTATTTTATTGTGAACTTAAAAAATAAAATACATTTTCTATAATGAAATAGAATAGAAAAAAGATGATTGCCAAATGAAACTGCAAATCTTAAAACATATAATAAATTTATCACGAAACTTTTTCTTTTTTTTCCTCCTAGAGATTGTTACTATTAGATACAAATATCTGTGTGAGTGTGTGTATACATACATACCTATGTGTATCTCTGTATATCTCTCTATCTATCTTGAACAACTGATCCATTCTTTCTCTGGATGCAGATAGCATCTTTCTTCATATGTCCTTTGTAGTTAATTTGGCTATTTATAATAGTCAAAATGACTTAGTCACTCAAAGTTGTTTTTAAAACAATATTGTTGTTCCTGCATGAAATGTTCTCTTGACTCTGCTTGTTTCTCTTTTCATTATTTTGAGCAAGTCTTTCATGTTTTTCTAAGACACAATTTTGTCTACTATCTACTTTTTAAGAGGAAGTACATCAATAGCAGTTACTAAGATCAAATAGTATAAATAGAGATGAATATCTGTGACTTGCCCAGAAGTCATACATCTAGGAAGTATTAAGTACCTGAGGCCCTGTTTGAACTCAGTCCTCCTAACTCTATCCATTGTGCCATCTAGCTGCCCCTACTACAACAATTTAATTGGCAATAATATTGCATGTAGAAATCATTTTTGAATTGAAAAACCAAGAAAAACATGGAGAAGGTGAATTTAAATTGAACCCAGAAGGCTGTCTGAAATGACAAAAATAACCAAAAAACCCTTTTTGTAATTAGCAAATACTCCTATTTGTAAGGAACTATGCAAGACTTTCAAACCTAGATTCAAAAATAAATTAGGCAATTTTTCTGCACTCAAGGAGTTCCATGAGGAGAGGAAAAAATATTTAGCCACAGAATGAAATAGAACATAATGATATCTGTGTCAATACATTTATAACTGCTACTTCAGGTGATGGGGCAAACATCTCTAATATTACAAAGATTATAAACCCTTACCATTGTGCTTTCCATCAATAAATTCACAAACATTATTAGCTTTTAGTAAAAATATCACATTTTAGAATGACTTTTTACAATACAGAACAATGGAGACAACCCTTCATTTCTTGTCCAACCCACCTGGATCTCTATGATTCAGAAATTTTGTTAATACTAAAGCCTAGATTGATGAAGGTGGCCTTGCTGTACCAGATCTAAAACTATATTATAAAGCAGCGGTCATCAAAACCATTTGGTACTGGCTGAGAAATAAAGTAGTTGAACAGTGGCATAGAATAGGTAGTTTTGAATTCTCTTTTTTTCTCTCAGCAATCATTCCTTATGAAGGAAAGAAATAAGACATCAATGATACATGTGAAATCTTGCAAAACATACTTCCATATTATTCATGCTACAAAAAAAGGAAAGCAAGAAAATAAAACAAGAAAAAAATAGACTTCAATCCTTATTCAGATTCCATCAGATCTTTCTCTGAAGGAGAATAGCATTTTTCATTATTACTGTTTTGAATTCTATTGAATAATTATATTGATCAGAATAGCTGAGCCATTGAAAGTTGATCATACTACAGTATTGCTGCTATTGTATACAATGTTCTGTTTGTTTTACTTTTTATTGTAATAAGTTTATTTCTTTTTAATACACATTGCTTTATGAATCAAGTTGGGAGAGAAAAATCATGGGAGAGATTAAAAAAAACAACAGAAAAAAGAAGTGAACATAGCATATGTTGATTTATATTCAATCTTCTTAGGTCTTTTTCTGGATGCAGATGGCATTTTCTGTCTAAAGTCTGTTGGGATTTCTTTGGATAACTGAATCACTGAGAAGAACCAAGCCTTTCAAAGTTCATCGCACATTCTTGCTGTTAATGTGTACAAAGTATTTCTGGTTCTGCTTATTTTGCTTAGCATCCATTCAAGTAAATCTTTCCAGGCCTTTCTATAATAAGTTTGTTCATCATTTTTATAGAACAATAATTTTCCATTACCTTAATGGAAGCTTATTCAGCCATTCCCCAATTGATGAGCATCCACTCCTTTTCCAATTCTTTGCTACCATAAAAAAAGAGCTACTACAAACATTTTTGCACTTGTGGGCCCTTTTCCCTCCGTTATGATTTCCTTGAGATGACCCAGCAATGGCACTGTTGGGTTACAATGTTCTCTTGATTCTACTCACTTACCTTTGTATAATTCATATAAGTCTTCCAAGGATTTTCCTGAAACTATTCAACTCATTATTTTTATATCATATTCATATTTCATCAATCATATACCACAACTTGTTTATCCATTACCTAATTGATTGGTATCTCCCACATTTTCAATTCTTTGTGACCCCAAAAAGAGCTGTTATAAATATTTTTGTATTTAGAAGTTGTGTTATTTTTTCTTTGATTTCTTTGGGAAACAGACCTTGTAGTGACATTTCTGAGTCAAAGGAAATGCTCAGTTTTGTAGTCCTTTGTACATAGTTCACAATTTGCTCTCCAGGATAGCTTCCAATTATTCCATATTTTTCCCAACATTTCTGTCTTCCTTTTCTGACATATAAGGCAATCTGATAGTTGGGAGGTGGTACCTCAGAGTTGTTTTAATTTGCATTTCTCTACTCAAAAGTGAACTGGAGTCTTTTTTTATATTATCATTGATAACTTTGATGTCTTCTTCTGAAAACATCTTTATATTATTTGACCATAATCAATTAAGGAATGATGGCATTCTTATAAATTTGAATCAGTTCCCTATATATTTGAAAATGAAGCCTTTATGAGAGAAATTTGATGCAATATTTTGGTCCCAGTTTCCTTTTATTCTTCTTGTATTCTTTGCCGCGTTGGTTTTGTTTGTGCAAAATCTTTTACATTTAATGTAACCAAAATTATCCATTTTACATTCCATGATCTTCTCTATTCTTGTTTGGTCATAAATTCTTTCCTTACCCATGGATCTGACAGGCAGAATTTTTCTATGTCCTACTAATTTGCTTTGATATCACCTTTCATGTCTAAATCATGTGCGATTTTGACCTCATCTTGATATATGGTATGAGATTTTTGTTTATGCCTAGTTTCTGTCAAACTGCTTTTCAGTGTTCCTAGTAATTTTTTTTCCAAAAAGCTAGGTTTTCTGCAAAGATATTTCCTAAAATGGTGTAGTGGGAATAGTATCTAAAAAACACCTCTTCCACATATATCCCATCCACTTAAATGATACACTTCCATAATGCCCACAACGTCCATAATCAGAATGGGTTCCAAATTTAGAAATCAATGATAGTGATTCACACATACAAGGAATACTTGTGGTCAAGATGACTCATGATTCTTTTACTATTGAGCCTCAATATCTTTCATTTCCAATCAGTTAGACAATAAACATTTATTAAATGCTTACTATGTACCAGAACTGAACTCAAACACTGGTGATACAAAGACAAAAAACACTTCCTGCCTTTTATGAATTTACATTCTAATGAGAGAGAAAACATCAGAACAACTATATGAAAGCAAGCTATATATTAAAAAATAGGAAATAACAAGGAGGGAAGGCTATAGATCATCCATTGCAGGGTCTAGAAGCCTTTTTCATTTCTGACTCTAACTTGAACTTTGTCAAAAGACTGCATTTGTTTGGGTCTTAGCTATTTAAAATCCTGGGGGACAATGTAACCAACTTTGCTCCTTCTTTGAAGTTGATCCCTTTAATTTGATTAGAGAAATTTTTCACACTTCAAAAGGGATGTTTGCCAACATACTAACACCATGTTACCATAATTATTCACTCTTTGCTTGCAGAAACAAATCTGCCTTCGTTTACATACATAATTGAATAATCCAACAAATGTCTCTCTATCTATCTATAAGAGTGCTTATGAGTTTCATTCTTTGCAGATGCAGCATATACCCACACTGATGACATTAAAATTTTAAATAGTGAAATTCAACAAATATTGATTAAATATAATAATTAGATAGATTTGATTGAATTGCCAATAAAGAAATTTTGAAGAGTTTGGAACGACTTGTTCTTATTTGTGTGTACAAGGAAGATTATTGTGTCAATGATATGAAAGATTAAATTGTATGGAAAGTTGTGGTAATTGGAGACCATATAAGAGACCATTGTAGTAATAACAAGAAAGTTAATGAATGACTAGTTAGAATGATGGGGTTGGGTTTGGAAACTAGTTGAAAAGATGAATCTAAGATAGTTGAGTAAAGGCAGGGAATCAACTTCCCTCAAATCCCTTTAAATAATGATTCTAAGTCAATTCTAGAGTGGCAGAGCATGCAAAAGACAAAGTGAAAAAACAAGACTAACATGAAAATACACTTAAAATGATTATATTTGTATAACCTGCATCAGATTGCTTGCTCTCTTGAGGAGAGGATAAGTAAGAGAGGGATAGAGGGAAAAAATTAAACTCGAAATTACAAAAATGAATGTTGAAAACTATTTTTGTCTAGAATTGGAAAATTAAAAAAAATATTATTGAGGAAAAAAAGACAGAGCAAAATGGCTTTCTAGCCCAAGGCAAGTTAGAAGCTCAGCAGGAAAGGTTTATTGCACCAAAGGGATAGTGGTGATAGTGGATCACAGTCAAGCATAGGCTAGTCCCTAGCAAAACAGCAACATGCCTCAGAATAACTGAATCAATGGTCCTCTAAGTTCACAGATGCCAAACATAACTTCAAAGGTCAGCAGAACAGTTTTGTTGTACCTGGGTAACAATGGAGCACAATCTAGCACAGGCCCAGAAAATTAAGAGCAGCTTTAAGAGCCACTGAATCAGTAGCAGTGCTTGCTGTTTCTGGAGCACTCAGCCCACAGATAGGGGATTGAACAACTGGTAAAAATGAGAGGACAGCTTCATAAAGTAGACACATTAGAATACTGAAGAATATAAAACTTTAAAAACAGACTTACTCAAATGGTAAAGAAAGCACAAAAAACCAAGCAAGAGAAAAATGATTTAAAGAACAGATTTGGCCAAAAGGAAAAGAAAGTATAAAAGCTCACTGAAGAAAATAATTTCTTAAAATTATAATTGAAGAGAATTCTGTGAAGATGGAAAGGCCAGAAAATTCCAAGCCTTCCGTATTTATCCCAGAAGTAAGACAAAATAGTGCCTCAGGAAGAATGTAGAACATGAAAACAAGTGAGAATTGGGGCAGAACAATGGTCCTCCTAGAACAAGAAGAAGATCCAAAGAAAGATATCAGGTCAGGGTTTTGGCCCATGTGTGAAGTGCACTATAAACTACAGGCTAGTTTTACTGAAACAGCAAGTGATGAGCTCTGTGACTAGCTGGATTGAGAGGCAGCCTTAGATCTAGCCACAGTAATTTTCACTTCCTAGACAGTAACAGAGTAGAGTGACTCAGAGAAGATTGAAGGAACCTCTGTTGATAAGGAATTCTAGGCCCTGTTGTATAGTGTATATATGGCCCTGGATGAGAAGGAACCAGCAGGAGCCCAGTGAGTGTCACAGCAGCAGGTCTCTATAAGAGGCAAGAGTTCTTGGTTTCATATTTCAGGTCACAAGGGAGAAGTAAAGGAATTCCTGAGGCTAGAAACACAACTTCCATAACTGGGAAGTTAAAAGACATTATAAGTTAAAAGAAAAAAAAGAAGAAAGAAGAAGAAGGAGAAGAAGAAAAAGAAGAAGAAGAAGAAGAAGAAGAAGAAGAAGAAAGAGGAGGAAGAGAAGGAGGAGGAGAAAGAGAAAAAGGAGGAGGAAGAGGAAAAGGAGGAAAAATGGTATTCATTTTTATAGGAGCATACTGAAGTAAAGAAAAGTCTCCTAGGCCATAAAGAGTAATATAAAATGGTAGCCTGCCCAAAAAAAGAATTCATAAAATTCAAAAAAGTCTTTGAAAATTAAAAGAGACAAATGGAGAAAAAAGTAAACAACAAATGAATCCAAGAAAAAATTATGAAAGTCAAACAACTAGAAAAGGAAATCCAGAATGTTAAAGAAGAAAATGGATCCTTGAAAAACTAGAACTGGATGTAGTAATTTTAACTGTGAATGTGAATGGGATGAACTCTCCTATAAAACGGAGGCATATAGCAGACTGGATTAAAAGTCAGAATCCTACAATATGTTGTTTACAAGAAACACATTTAAAACATAGAGATACATACAAAGTGAAGGTAAAGGGCTGAAGCAGAATCTTTTATGCTTCAGGTGAACAAAACAAAGCAGGGGTAGCAATCCTCAGATCAAGTAAAAGCAAAAATAGATCTAATCAAAAGAGATAAGGAAGAAAACTATATTTTACTAAAGGGTACCATAGACAATGAAGCGGTATCAATACTAAACATATATGCACCAAGTGGTATAGCATCCAAATTCCTAGAGGAGAAACTAACAGAGATGGAAGGAGAAATAGACAGCAAAACTATACTAGCAGAGCATCTCAACCTTGCTTTTTCAGAATTAGATAAATCAAACCACAAAATAAATAAGAAAGAAGTTAGGGAGGTAAACAAAATGTTAGAAAACTTAGGTATGATAGATCTCTGGAGGAAATTGAATGGCGATAGAAGGGAGTTTACTTTTTTTCCCAGGGGTTCATGGAACTTATACAAAAATTGATCATGTGTTAGGGCATAAAACCCTCAAAATCAAATGCAGAAAAGCAGAAATAGTAAATGCATCCTTTTCAGCTCATGATGCAATAAAACTCACATGTAATTTAAGGACAGGAGAAAATAGATCAAAAGTTAATTGGAAATTAAATAATCTAATCCTGAGGAGTGAATGGGTGAAAGAGCGAATTATAGACACAATCAATAATTTCATCCAGGAGAATGACAATAATGAGACAACATACCAAAATTTGTGGGAAATGGCCAAAGCAGTTATAAGGGATAATTTTATATCTCTAGATGCTTGCATAAAATAGAGAAAGAGAAGATGAATGAATTTGGCTTACAATTAAAAAAGCTAGAAAAAGAGCAAATTAAAAACCCTCAATTAAATACCAAAGTGGAAATCCTGAAAATAAAAGGGGAGATTAATAAAATTGAAAATAAGAAAACTATTGAATTAATAAATAAAACTAAGAGTTGGTTCTACAAACAAACCACCAAAATAGATAAGCCTTTAGTTAATTTTATTAGAAAAAGGAAAGAGGAAAATCAAATTGTTAGTCTCAAAAATGATAAGGGAGAACTTTCCTACAATGAAGAGGAAATTAGAATAATAATGCAGAGTTACTTTGCCAAACTTTATGCCAATAAATTTGGTAATCTAAATGAAATGGAGAAATATCTACAAAAATATAGATTGCCCAGGTTAACAGAAGATGAAATAAATTATTTAAATAGCCCCATTTTAGAAAAACAAATAGAACAAGCTATTAATCAACTCCCTAAGAAAAAATCTTCAGGGCCAGATGGATGTACATGTGAATTCTACCAAACATTCAAAGAACAATTAATTCCACTACTATATAAACTATTTGAAAAAATAGGGAAAGAAGGTGTACTACCAAATTCCTTCTATGACACAGATATGGTGCTGATAGCTAAACCAGTGTCAGGGCCCGAGAATGTGAAAACACAGAAAAGACAAGCATATGCATGAACTTTAGATTGATTAACTACACCCTGAGACTGCCGGACCATATCCGTGCCTTCCACTCCCTGTTACTCGACCCCCATGTCCTTGCATTCCTCACCCTGCTGCTCAACCCCCATGTCCTTGCATTCCCCGCCGGTTACCCAACCCCACCTGCAAACCCAACCCGACCACCTCCGCATTCCTGCAACTCCTCATCCAGAACGGCATTGGCCTATTTAACCCCAGCCTTTCGTTTCAATAAATGACTATTCCATCTGCCATGTAGTCTCCTTTCTCTCTTTCGCCTATTCTCTCCCTTCAGGTCGGGTCCTCCTCGCCCCCACGAATTACTAAAGTCCCGGTGGACGGGACAAGAGGTGCCCAAACGTGGGGCTTGGGGAACGGATCCCTGACCTGGTGGACGGGATTGGTCCTTCGTGGACCCCCGTATTTGCATTTTTTTTTTTTTTTGCTGAGGCAATTGGGGTTAAGTGACTTGCCCAGGGTCACACAACTAGGAAGTGTCTGAGACCAGATTTGAACTCAGGTCCTCCTGACTTCAGGGCTGGTGCTCTAACCACTGAGCCACCTAGCTGCCCCGCGTATTTGCATTTGTCGGATTGGTCCCTCGTGGACCCCGAGATCCGTTGGATTGGTTCTTCGTGGACCCCCCGGATCCGTTGGATTGGTCCCCTGACCCGGTGGACCCCTGCGTTCGTGAACCCCTGGATTTGTGTCGTCCGGCCGGACCCCTGCTTTGGTAAGTTGATTCATCCACCGCATTTTGAGAATGGGCCATAAACTCTCTAAGGAACTTCTTTTTATTAAGGATCTTAAATGCTCTTTCAGGGAGAGAGGAATAAGGGTAAAAGGGAAAGATCTGGTTAACTTCTTCGTATTTATAGATGAAGTTTGCCCGTGGTTCATGGTGAATGGGCCAGAAATCCACCCCCAAAAATGGCAGAAAGTAGGGAAAGATCTTAATACTAAATTACAAAAGGAAGGCCCACATTCTCTCCCAGAAACAGTTTTTTCCTACTGGGGCATAATCAGAGACATCGTTGAGGCCGCCAATGAAGATCCACAAAATCAGAGGCTTCTTTCTGTGGCAGAGGGTTGTCTAAAACCCTTGTCTCGAGCTGCTTCTGTAACCTCTCATTTGTCTGATACTGCTATGACCCCAGAAAAACCCCTCCCTCCCCGGCCACCGTCAGTAGTTATCCAAATGCCCTGTGACAGCGGCACCCCTCATTTTCCATCTTTATACCCCCCCGCTTCCTGATTTTCACCCTCCTACTGAAGACTCCCAAAATTACCCAGTCCTTTTTAAACCAGTGGCCCAGAAGCCTCGCATAGACCCCCCACCAATAGACACTCTAAGCCTGGGGGATGAGGCAGATTTGGAGGAGGAGGCCGCTCAGTACAATAGCCCAGACTGGCCTCCCTTAACCGCGCCTGTGCTACGCCCCCGCTCCTTGCGCCAATCCCTGCGCTCCCCGCCCTTCTAGAGACAAAAAAGCAGCTTGTCTCTCAAGTCAGAGAGCTGAAAGAGGTCCTAGACCTCCAGCAACAGTTTGTCCAACTTTCCACGGACCTCTCCTCTTTGCAGAGCTCTCTTAATAAGGCCCTCGTCCCGCCGCACTCTGAACCCCCTGGGTCCGACTTCCGCCCGTGCCCTGCACCTCGGCCGAGACCCCTAAGTATGTCAAACCCCTCTCTATGGCCTTTCCAGTCATCACTCGCAGCTATAAAGCACCTCAGCCTCCCGCATCGCCCAAAAAACCCCCCCTACCCTCTGACAGTGAAATTGATAGCGAAAATGAAAGGGATGGTCAGGAGAGCGGGACGAGGGCGTCGGGGCCCCACCCCAGAAGCCCCCTGCAGATCCCCCTGCCCGCCAATATCGAAAGGTCCATTTTAAAGCTCTTAAAGATTTAAATGCGGCTGTAAAAACCTACGGACCCAATGCGCCTTTCACTTTGTCAGCCCTAGAGGCTATGTCTAGGGGAGGATATCTCCTCTCATCTGAATGGGTACGCATTGTTCAAGCGGTCCTGTCCCGAGGCCAATTCCTTACATGGAAAGTGGATTTTTTCGATCGCTGTCAAGCTGCGGCCTCGATCAATTTAAAATCCAATCGCACCGCCACCTGGACCGCTGATAAACTCAGTGGTCAAGGCCGTTATGCGACAGAGAGTCGCCAGCAACAATTTCCTGATGACCTCCTTGCTCAGACAGCCCATGCAGCCCTTGCTGCCTGGCGGGCCTTACCCTCTACTGGGTCTCCTTTCGCCCCCCTGATTAAGATCTTTCAGGGCAGTCAGGAGGATTTTTCTGAATACATTAGCCGCTTGCTGGAAGCCGCAGAAAGAATGCTAGGCCACGAAGCTACTAGTGATCCCCTAGTTAGACGTATTGCTTATGAGAATGCTAATGCCCCCTGCAGAGCGATCTTGCGTGGACAATTTAGGGATAAGTCCCTAGATGACATGGTGCGCATGTACCGTGACATTGATCCCATTTCCAATAGGATGTCCCAGGCAGTCCACCTTGCCGTGGGGGCCGCCCTCCAGGGTGGCAATAAACCCGCTATCCCCAGAACTTGCTTTCGCTGCAGCCAGCCTGGTCACTTTGCTCGCCAATGCCCTGTTGCCCCTCCCCCGCCAGTGATGGCCCCCTCTCGGCCCAGTCAACCCTTAACACTCTGTCCCCGCTGTCGCAAGGGAAAACATTGGGCCAATGAGTGCCGCTCTACCACGAATGCTGATGGCCAACCGCTAGCCCAGAACCAGGGAAACGGCTGGAGGGGCCAGCCCCGGGCCCCGCAGACTATCCCATTCATTCGGGCCGGCATTCAGATCATTCCCACTGGAGTCTATGGCCCTCCTCCGCCATCCACCTATTTCCTTATTTTAGGGCGCGCCTCGTCCACTATCAAAGGCCTTCTTGTTCATCCCTCTGTGGTGGACAATGATTATACCGGAGAAGTAAAACTTTTGGCCTCCGCCCCCTCTGGACCTGTACATATTCGCCAAGGCCTCTGCCTGGCTCAGGCCCTCCCTCTCCCTTTACTTAATGACTTCCCATATGTTGTGGAAAAAAGAGGGGCTTCTAACCCTGGCTCCTCTGATCTTTATTGGGTACAAGAAATCAAGGAGCGCCCCACCCTTAAGCTCACTATTCAGGGAAGGGTTTTTGAAGGTATCCTTGACTCAGGAGCGGACTCTACTGTCATCTCGCAAAACGCCTGGCCCTTGAACTGGCCTTTACAACAGTCCATGACCCATTTGAGCGGCATAGGGCAATCAAAAAACACCCTACATAGCACACAGCTCCTCACTTGGGCAGATGAGGAAGGCAATACTGGCACGGTCCGGCCCTTTGTGGTCCCAGGACTCCCCGTCAACCTTTGGGGAAGAGACATTATGACACAAATGGGAGTCATTATGTGTAGCCCCAATACCATGGTAACTCAACAAATGCTCTCCCAAGGTTTCCGCCCAGGACAAGGTCTGGGCAAGAGGAGCCAGGGTAGGACTGAGCCTCTTATGCTCACCCCAAAAATAGATCGTGCTGGATTAGGGCATCAGGACCATTTTTCATAGGGGCCACTGACCCCCCTGCACACCAGGCAGATAAAATTACATGGAAAGATGACCTCCCTCTCTGGGTTGATCAGTGGCCCCTTCCTGACAAGAAACTGAGAGCGGCATTCGAGCTAGTGCAGGAACAGCTAGCCGCTGGTCATATAGAACACTCCACATCCCCATGGAACACGCTCATATTTGTTATCCAAAAACGGTCTGGCAAATGGCGCCTATTACATGACCTACGAGCTGTCAACAAAACCATGGTGCCTATGGGGGCGCTTCAGCCCGGCCTGCCATCCCCTGTGGCCATCCCGAATGGGTTTTTTAAGATTATCATTGATTTAAAAGATTGCTTTTTCTCCATCCCTCTACATCCTGATGACTGCAAGAGCTTTGCCTTCAGCCTTCCCATTACCAACTGTATAGGCCCCTCTCCCCATTTCCAGTGGAAAGTCCTCCCCCAAGGAATGACCAACAGCCCTACCTTATGCCAAAGATATGTAGCCCAGACTATTGACCCTTTCCGGCTGCACTATCCTGCTCTATATATTGTCCACTACATGGACAATATCCTCCTCGCGGGGCCTGACGAGGTAGCCCTTTCTCAGGTCGCCCAGTCCCTTGTTTCGGCCCTTCAGAACCGCGGCCTTCTCATCTCCCCTGAGAAAATCCAAACCCACCCCCCTCAATTATTTTTGGGCTTTGAACTGTTTTCCAACAAGGTTATCTCTCAGAAGGTTCAGATTCGGACTTGCCATCTGGCCACCCTCAATGATTTCCAGAAACTCCTAGGTGATATAAATTGGTTAAGGCCCTATTTGAAACTCACCACGGGAGAATTAAAACCCCTTTTTGACATTCTGCGAGGTGACCCTGACCCCTCCTCCTCTCGCACCCTCTCTGCCAAGGCGAGGCAAGCCCTCGACACGGTTGAGAGAGCGATTTGTCAACAAAATATCGGATATTATGACCCCATCAAACCTTTATGGCTCCTTTTATTTCCCACCCCATTTGCACCCACTGGGTTACTGTGGCAGGTGAAACCCTTGTTCTGGGTCCATCTGCCTGCATCCCCGCTTAAAGTTTTGCCCACATATCCCCACTTGGTAGCCGACCTCCTCCGCCTGGGCCACGAAGCCTCCCTTAAACTCTTTGGAAAAGACCCAGATCATATCAGCATCCCTTACACCTCCACTCAGACCCAGGGGCTTCTGCAGAATGACGATGACTGGGCTATCTTCACTATCTCCTTTTCAGGCACTCTCGATAATCATTTCCCTGCTAATAGGCTCATCCAATTTTTACATAGGACGCCGTTGGTTTTCCCGAAGTGCACAAAGACTTCCCCCATCCCAGGGGCTCGCTTGGTTTTCACAGATGGGTCAAGCCCTGGTATAGCCGCCCTTAGCATTGATGGCCGAATTTCACGCTTCCACACTCAATATTTGTCCGCCCAGCTTGTAGAGCTTTCTGCCATCATCAGAGTGTTTGAATGCCTCCCCGAACCGTTCAATCTATACACTGATAGTTCCTATGTTGCTCATTCAGTCCCCCTGCTAGAAACTGTCCCTTATATCCGTCCCACCACTAATGCCTCCCCCCTGTTCTCCACCCTCCAGTCTCTCATCCTTGCCCGTACTAACCCCTTTTTTATTGGACACATCCGTGCCCACTCTGACCTACCCGGACCCCTAGCTGAGGGAAACGATGCAGTAGATCGATCAACCCGTATCATGGCCGCTGCCCTCTCGACCACCCCACTTGCTGCTGCACAGCATGCTCATGCCACGCATCACCTTAATGCTCACACACTTAGGCTTAAGTACTCCATCACACGCGAACAGGCACGTCATATTGTTCGCCAATGCAAAAACTACTTAACTCTCCTACCTGAGCCCCATCTGGGAGTTAACCCCCGTGGCCTTGTCCCTGGGGAACTCTGGCAAATGGATGTTACTCATCACCCCCCATTTGGCAAATTGAAATATAACCATGTCTCCATTGATACCTTTAGCGGTTTCATTTTCGCTTCCCTACACACTGGGGAAGCCACCAAAAATGTTGTGTGTCATGTTCTTAGTTCTTTGGCTATTTTGCCCAAACCTAGGATCCTTAAAACTGACAATGGTCCAGGCTATACTAGCTCTTCCTTCAAACAATTTTGTGCCCAAATGGAGATCAAACATGTTACTGGTATCCCCTACAATCCCCAAGGCCAAGGCATAGTCGAAAGAGCGCATCAGACCCTGAAAAATATGCTCTTTAAACTCCAGTCCGGGGGAGAGGCACTGTACCCTCGATCGGGCAATGCCAAAAACCTCTTAAATCATGCTCTGTTCGTTCTGAACTTTCTTACTTATGATAAAGAAGGCAGGAGTGCTGCTGACCGCCTTTGGCACACAACCACGGCTAGCACATATGCACAGGCCATGTGGAGAGACCCTGCCTCCAGCAAATGGCATGGGCCTGACCCAGTGCTCATATGGGGAAAAGGTCATGCCTGTGTCTATGACTCACAGGAACAAAACGCTAGATGGCTCCCTGAAAGACTGGTTAAACTTTATAACCCACCCAGGGATCCTCCCTGAGAAATGCTTCCTTTATGCTTTCTTACAGTCAACAACATGGAGAAGATTGTTTTCTGTGTCCTGCTGCTTTCTCGTGCCACCCACACGACCTCCCAATACACAATCCTCAATGTTACCTGGTCCGTAAGTAACAGCTGAGGAGATGTTGTCTATAGCACCTCCCAACTCTCAACAGGCGACTGGTGGCCGACCCTGCACCCTGACCTTTGCAAACTAGCATTAGGGGCCCCACCAAATTGGGATCTAGAAGACTACCATAATCAACAACAAGCCCCCAATAGACAACCCTGGTCTCCTCCCGATCTTGTGGGCCTTGGGAGTGTAGCCGGAGGCTGTGGATCCCACGACAGAAGGAGCAAGTTAAGAACAATCCCCTTTTATGTTTGCCCCGGCACTCATAGAGATTGGTCCTTAACCCATAGATGCGGAGGCCCAAGTGACTTTTATTGCCGTAGCTGGGGATGTGAGACCACGGGTGATACTTACTGGAATCCCTCCTCCTCCTGGGACTTCATTAAAGTCACAGCCAATTATACACATCACATGTGGGATACCCCAGGATGGGCCACCAAACCTGAGTGCAGTCAGTGGTGCCATCCCCTTAAGATCACCTTCACTGACCCAGGGAAAAAGTTTACCTCATGGGATAGGGGTGCTACATGGGGTCTTCGTCTATATAAGGAAAGGAACGACGACGGCCTTCTCTTTACCATCAAGCGTACCAAGACACCCCCAGCCTTAACCTCCCCGGTAGCGGTAGGACCAAACCCAGAACTGCATCTTGGTCAGGGCAGAAATACAGACCACCGACAGAAGCCCGACCCCACTCCCACCCCTGCCCCTGACGCCCCATCGCGCCCATTTCAGCCAACCATCCCTGAGGGCCCCCCTTCTTCTGCTTCTGTACTCCTCTCCCTAGTAAACGCCTCCGCCCAGGCCCTCCATGATGCTAATTATACACAGGAGGGAGAGTGTTGGATCTGTTATACTGCCACGCCGCCTTTTTATGAAGGCCTGGCCCGTTTCGGTACCCCAGTACCTACAAATGACATTCAGACCCTCCGGTGCGGCATGTGGGAAAACTGGGACACTGATACTTTGTTGGTGGAACTGTGAAGATTCAGCTATTCTGGAGAGCAGTCTGGAGCTATGCTCAAAAAGTTATCAAACTGTGCCTTCCCTTTGACCCAGCAGTGTTTCTGCTGGGCCTATATCCCAAAGAGATCTTAGAGGAGGGAAAGGGACCCACATGTGCAAGAATGTTTGTGGCAGCTCTTTTTGTAGTGGCTAGAAACTGGAAACTGAATGGATGCCCATCAATTGAAGAATGGATGAACAAATTATGTTATATGAATGTTATGGAATATTATTGTTCTGTAACAAATTAAAGCTTTTTATTTGTATAACATATGTATGGGTAGTTCCCCAGCATTGATCTTTACAAAGCTTTCCATTACAAATTTTACCCCCAGTCCCCTCCCCTCCCCTAGATGGCAGGAAGTCACTACATGTTAATAATGTTGAAATACTTGACAAGTTATGCAAGAAAAATCCTATCTACAAGAAAAAAAAGAAAATCAGAGAAAGGCAACACAATGCAAGCAAACATCAATAGACAGCATGAAAATGTTACGTTGTGGTCCATATTTCATATCCCTCTCTCTGGGTGTATATGGTTTTCTTCAGTGAACAATTGGAACTGGTTTGAGACAATTCTTTGTTACAGAGAGCCATGTCCATCAGAATTGATCATCATGTAATATTGTTGTTGCTGCGTGTAATGATCTCCTGGTTCTGCTCGTTCCACTCAGCATCAGTTCATGCAAGTCTCTCCAGGCCTCTCTGAAATCGTCCTGCTGGTCGTTTCTTACAGAGCAATAATATTCCATAACATTCATATACCATAATTTATTCAGCCACTCTCCAATTGATGGGCATCCCTTCAGATTCCAGTTTCTAGCCACTACAAAAAGGGCTGCCACAAACATTCTTGCACATGTGGGTCCCTTTCCCTCCTCTAAGATCTCTTTGGGATATAGGCCCAGCAGAAACACTGCTGGGTCAAAGGGAAGGCACAGTTTGATAACTTTTTGAGCATAGCTCCAAATTGCTCTCCAGAATGGTTGGATCCGTTCACAGCTCCACCAACAATGTATTAGTGTCCCAGTTTTCCCAAATCCCCTCCAACATTCATCGTTATCTTTTCCTGTCTTTTCAGCCAATCTGACAGGTGGGTAGTGGTACCTCAGAGTTGTCTTAATTTGCATTTCTCTGATCAATAGTGATTTGGAGCAACTTTTCATATGACCAGAGATGGTTTTAATTTCATCATCTGAAAATTGTCTATTCATATCCCTTGACCACTTATCTATTGAAGAGTGGCTTGAATTCTTATATATATATATATATATATAAGACAATTTTCTATATATTTTAGAAATGAGACCTTTATCAGAACCATTAAATGTAAAGATGATTTCCCAATTTGATGCTACCCTCCTAATCTTGTGTGCATTAATTTTATTTGTACAGAAACTTTTTAACTTAATATAATCAAAATTATCCATCTGGTGTTCAATTAGGAGTTCCAGATCTTCTTTGGACATAAATTTATTTCATCTCTACAGGTCTGAGAAACTATAAACTATATTACGTTCCTCTAACTTGCTTACAAAGTCACTCTTTATATCTAGATCATGTACTCATTTAGATCTTATCTTGGTATGTGGTGTTAGGTATGGGTAAAGCGCTAATTTCTTCCACACTAGTTTCCAACTTTTGTTCAATGGCAAATGAATTGCAAATTTCAGAACTTATGGCTGTAATGGTAGTATCACATTTAAGGATGATACCATAATTAAAGATCAGCCTTCAAAAATTCTATGCTCCATTTGGCACAATTGGATAATCCCTAAATTTAAAGGTATAGTAGCCAACTCAAATTAATGGCTTGCCTTTTTCCTCAGGTGGATCATAAGCAGTCATTTTTTAAGCAAGCACCTGTCCTCTTTCTGCTTCTAGATTCTCAAATAATTGCATTTTAATATATTTAGATGATGGATATAGTATATTTTCTGAATCAGTTTTAGCCACTTTTAGTTGTCCATTTTGGTTTTATCTCTACTTATATGAAGTCTTCCTCTGTATCATAATTTACAATTTAATTTTAATAGACTGGCTATAAGTAGATAAATGTCATTAAATTGGAAAGTTCAGTATGAATGTCAGGTTCAAATTGAAAGAATACATTTACTCATTGTAGAAACTTGTTTGATTAGGACCTAAATAATAAAGTCCAATAATTAGAAGTGATCCCAATGATATCAGCAGGAGTTACCAATGATAAGTTGTGTAGAGATAAACTGTTTCCCTGACATAAGTACTTCTTGATTTGCTAACATTTAGGGCACAGAAAAAAAAAAAAAAAAACAACCAAACAAACAAACTTTTAAATTCTTATAGAGATACCAAAAAGGAGCTATTTGAAAAACTGTCAGTTGCTTATCTGTTCTTTACTGGCTTTCATATGCATGGATATATGCATGGATATCAAATAATGATAATTAATATTTAGCAAACCATTTACTTTTTTTTTGAAAATTTTTTTTTCACAGAAAAATATTTTATATGATAGTTGTAACCTTGTCTTTTTGAAAATACTTTTGCCTGAAGTGAACTCTTTATTTTGACAAGGACAAACATTTAAGCAAAACTATCCGGCATAGTGGGCATATCAGATGGTATATACTGCATTCAACCTTCATAGTGGACCCATCTTTCTGAAGAGAGATGTGCCTTTATGTTTTATCATCAGTTTTTTTAAGACTCCAAATTTCACAGTTCATCAAATTTTGATTGTCTTTTGGTGTTGCTACCTTTCACATTATTGGGATTATTATGTATGTTGTTTTCTTGATCTGTTTTGCATTATTGTGAGTATTAAATATGTTGCTGTCTTCATTTGTTTTCTTTACATCATACAAATTTATCTGCTGCTTCTCTGAATTCTTCATACTAGTAATTTCTTATGATACAATGATATTCTGTTATATATGCCACAATTTGTTTAGTCATGCCCAAACAGATAATTTTTATTTTTTCCTTTTCCATAGCCTCTTGCAAAGATCTCATTTCTTTTCCCCATTTTTCTTCCAGCTCTCTTTTAAGATCTCTTCCAAGAGAGCCTTGTGAAATGGGGACCAACTCATACCCACCCTTTGGGGCTTTATCTGGAACTGGTTTGCCTTGAGAAGTTTCAGGGATTGAGGTCTGTTCTCCCTTTCCATAAAAGCTGTCTATGGTCAGAGTTTTTTGGTTGTTTTTTTGCTAATTTTTTTGAAGGTTGAGGTCTGCTCTTAAGGCAAATGTCAGCCCCTTTAGTTTGTTGTAGGGCTGGAGTTTCTGAGTGACTTCCAGTGCTGGGTAATCATGGCCAGTTCCCACTTTCTTCCAGGGTTCAATGGCTTACAATTTGCCTTTTGTATTTGCTTTTGGGTGTCTTGCAGCAAATCTGCTAAACCACTAGATTGCAAACAGGACAGAGTAGCCTTACAGCTTCACAATATATTCCCTGGTGCCACAACACTCTGGCCTCCCCACCTCCCTAGGTCCTTGCCCCAGGCTCCCTGCCCTGCTATCAGGGCTCAGCAGGAGTCTCTCCCTACCCAATTGAAACAGACCTTTCCTGAAGTTCTTGCAAACTATCTTCTTCTGGAAATTTGTTGTACTCCAAATATTTGTGGGTTCTGTCACTCCAAAACCAGTTCAGAGGTTAAATCTGCTGTTGATTTGAGGGAATGTCAAAGGAGATCACATAGAGCCATGTCTACTCTCCACCATTTTGGCTTTGCCTCCTCGCCATGTCTAAATAGTGGGACATCAATTTGGTTTCCACTTTTTTTTATTAAAGCTTTTTATTTTCAATACACAGGCCTAGATAATTCATCCCTTGCAAAACCCTGTGTTCCAAATTTTTTTCCTTCCCTTCCAACTGCCCCCTCACCCAGATGGCAAGGAATCCAATATGTTAAACATGTGCAATTTCTCTCTTTTTAAAAAAAATATTTTATTTATTTATATATTATTTTTTATTTTATTTTTTATTAATACTTTTTATTTGCAAAACATATGTATGGGTAATTCTTCAACATTAACCCTTACAAAGCTTTCTGTTACAAATTTTCCCTCTACTCCCCACCCCTCCCCTAGATGGCAGGATATCCAATACATGTGAATTATGTTAAAATACTTAAGAAATAGAATATATGCATACTTATTTCCACACATCATTTTTTGTGCAGGAGAAATCGTATCTACAAGAAAGAATAATCAGATAAAGGAAATACAATACAATCAAACATAAATAGAGAACATGAAAATGATATGTTGTGGTCTACATTTCACATCCCTCTCTCTGGGTGTATATGGCTTTCTTCACTGAACAATTGGAACTGGTTTGAAGCATTTCATTGTTGAAGAGAGTCATGTCCATCAGAATTGATCATCATATAGTATTGTTGTTGCCATGAAAAATGATCTCCTGCTTCTGCTCACTTCACTGAGCACCAGTTCATGCAAGTCTCTCCAGGCCTCTCTGAAATCGTCCTGCTGGTCGTTTCTCACAGAACAATAATATTCCATAACATTCATATACCATAATTTATTCAGCCATTCTCCAATTGATGGGCATCCATTCAGTTTCCAGTTTCTAGCCACTACAAAAAGGGCTGCCACAAACATTCTTGTACATGTGGGGCCCTTTCCTTCCTTTAAGATCTCTTTGGGATATAAGGCCAATAGAAACACTGCTGGGTCAAAGGGTACATGTGCAATTTCTCTATACATATTTCCACAAATATCACTAAGCTCAAGGTTTATAAAAAGGTGTCAGAAAATAGATCATTTCCCTAAGGATCTTACATACAAACTAAAATATACAAAGCAAGCTACATATCGAATAAATAGTACAGTTAGACCAACTTTGTTTGCATTTTTTCATTTATTCCCTTGAAATTCTTAACCTTTTGTTTTTCAGACGAATTTTGATATTATTTTTTCTAGACCTAAAAAGTAATTTCTTGGTAGTTTGATTGGTATGGCACTGAATAAGTAAATTAATTTAGATAGAAATGTCATTATTATTATATTAATTCAGCCAACCTATGAACATTTGATATTTTTCCAATTGATTAGATCTGATTTCATTTGTGTGGAAAGTGTTTTATAATTGTGTTCATGATTTTGCCTCAGCAGGTAAATGCCCAAATATTTTATATTATCTACAGTTATTTTACATGGAATTTCTCTTTGTATATCTTCCTGCTGGACTTTGTTGGTAACACAAAAATGCTGATGATTTATGTGAATTTATTTTATATCCTGCAACTTTGATAAAATTGTGAAGTGCTTCTTCTAGTAATTTTTAGCTAATTCTTGAGGATTCTTTAATACATCATAATGTCATCTGCAAAGAGTGATAATTTAGTATTCTCATTACCTCCTCTAATTCCTTTTTCTTCTCTTATTGCTAAATCTAACATTTCTAATGCATTATTGAATAGTAATAGTGATAGTGGGCAATCTTGTTTCACCCCTGATCTTATTGAGAATGGTTCTAGTTTTTCCACATTACATATGATGCTTGCTGATAGTTTTAAATAGATGTTACTGATCATTTTAAGGAAAATTCCATTTATTCCTATGTTGTCTTGTCTTTTCAATAGGAATGAGTATTAGATTTTGTCAAATGTTTTTTCTGCATCTATTGAGATAATTATATAATTTTTGTTAATTTGATAATTAACAGTCAATTATGCAAATAGTTTTCCTTATATTGAATCAGCCCTATATTAATTATTTAAATTCTACTTGGTCATGGTGTATTATCCTGGGGATAACTTGTTGTAATTTTTTGGCTAATATTTTATTTAAGATTTTGGCATCAATTTTCATTAGCGAAATAGGTCCATAATTTTCTTTCTCTGTTTTGATGTTATCTAATTTATGTATTAGTACTATAACTGTGCCATAAAAGGAATTTGGTAGGACTCCTTTTTCTCTATTTTTCCAAATATTTGCATAGCACTGAAATTAATTGCTCTTTAAATGTTTGATTAAATCCATCTGGCCCTAGTGATTTTTTTAGGGAGTTGATTAATAGTTTGTTCTATTTCTTTTTCTAAAATGTGACTAAGTAATTTATTTCCTTCTCTGTTAATCAGCACAATCTATATTTTTGCAAGTATTCATGTATTTCTCTTAGATGATCAGATTTAATGGCATACATTTGGGCAAAATAGCTCCTAATTATTGCTATAATTTCCTCTTCATTGGTGGAAAGTTCACTTTTTTCATTTTTAATACTAACAATTTAATTTTCTTCTTTCCTTTTTCTAATAAAATTAATTAAAATTTATGTATTTTGTTGTTTTTTAATAAGACCAGCTATTAGTTTTGTTAATTAGTTCAACAGTTTTCTTACTTTCAATTTTATTAATTTCCCCTTTTATTTTCAGAATTTCAAATTTGGTATTAAATTGTTTTTTTATTTGATTTTTTTCTAGCTTTTTTAGTTGCATTCTCTTTCTCTATTTTATGCAAGCAAGCATCCAGAGATATAACATTTCCTCTAAGAACTGCTTTGACTGTGTCCCATAAATTTTGGTTTGTTATATCATTATTGTCATCCTCTTGAATGAAATTATTGATTGTGTCTGTGATTTGTTGTATCACCTAGTAATTCTTAAGATTAGATTATTTAGTTTCCAATTAATTTTTGGTCTATTTTTCCCTACCCCTTTATTACATGTAATTTTTATTTCATCATGATCTGAAAAAAAATGCATTTACTTTTTCTGCCTTTCTGCATTTGATTTTGAGATTGTTATTCCCGAATACATGGTTAATTTTTGTGTTGGTTCCATATACTACTGAGAAAAAAAGTATATTTCTTTTTGTCTTCATTCAATTTTCTCCAAATGTCTGTCATACCTAATTTTTCTAACATTCTATTTACCTCATTAACTTCTTTCTTTTTTATTTTTTTGGTTTGATTTATTTAGTTCTGAGAGAGGAAGCTTGAGATCCCCCACTTAGTTTTGCTGTCAAGTTCTTCTTGCTGCTCTCTTAACTTCTCCTGTAGGAAACTGGATGCTCTACCACTTGGTGCATATATGGTTAGTATTGATAATACTTCATTATCTATAGTACCCTTTAGCCAAATTTAGTTTGCTTCCTTATCTCTTTTAGTGAAATCTATTTTTGCTGTTCCTTGATCTGAGATCAGGATCACTACCTTTACTTTTTTTTTTACTTCTGCTGAAGCATAATAGATTCTGCTCCATTCTTTTACGTTTATTCTCTATGTATAACTCTACTTTAAATATGTTTCTTGTAAACAACATATTGTAGGATTTTAGCTTTTAATCCATTCTCCTATTCATTTCCAATTAATGGAAAAATTCATCCCATTCATAATCACAGTTAAAAATAATCAGCTCTGTTTCTATTGGGTTTATATCCTAAAATATTCTTAAAGGAGTGAAAAGGACCCACATGTGCAAAAAAACAATATTTGTGGCATCCCTTTTTGTTGTGGCAGGAAACTGGAAACTGAGTGGATGGTCATATGGTATATGCCCTTTCCTTCTTTCCCTCAACTGTAATAAATCCTTTTTTGCCTCTATGAGATATAATCTACCCCATTTTACTTCCATTTTCTTCTTCTTCCAGTACAATTTTCTTTTCACCTCTAGTTTCTTTTTGTTATTTTATCATATTAAAATCAAATTCTATGTGTACCCTCTAAGTATACCCATATCATAGATACAGTTCTCAAGTTAAACATATCATTTTTCCACACAGGGATATGAACTTTTTTAATTTTTAAAAGAAAGTTATTTTCTTCTTTTCTTTTTACCTTTTACGTTTCTCTTGTGTTCTGTATTTGAAGATCAAATTTTCTGCTTAACGCTGGTCTTTTCATCAGAAATAAATGAAATTCACCTTATTTCATTGATTATCCATCTTTTTAGCTTGAAAGATAATGCTTACTTTTGCTGGATATTTGATTCTTGGCTGCAATCCAAGTTCCTTTGCCCTTTGAAATATCATATTCCATATTATTGTTGTAAAAGAAATGATCAGCAAAATGATTTTGGAGAATCCTGGAGAGACTTACATGAATTGATGCTAAGTAAAATGAGCAGAACCAGGAAATCATTGTACATGGCAACAACAATATTAAATGACAATCATTTCTGATGGACGTGACTCTTTCCAACAATGAGTTGATTGAGGCCAGTTTCAATGATCTCGTGATGAAGAAAACCATCTACACCCAGAGAGAGGACTGGAGGAACTGAGTGTGGATCTTAACATAATATTTTCACTCTTTTTGTTGTTGTTCATTTGCATTTTGTTTTATTATTCACTTTTTTTCTTTTTTCATCTGATCTTTCTTATGCAGAAAGATACTTGTACAAATATGTTTACATATATTAGATTTAACAAATATTTAACATGTATAATGTATATTGGTTTACTTGCCATCTAGGGGAGGAAGTGGGGGGGAAAGAGGGGAAAATTTGGAACACAAAGCTATGCAAGGATCAATGTTGGACAATTATCTGTGCATGTTTTGAAAATAAAAACTTTAATAAAAATTAAAAAAAAGAAATATCACATTCCAGGCCCTTGGATTCTTTAAAGTGGAAACTTCTAGAAATCCTGATTGCGTATCTTTGATATTTGAATTGTTTCTTTCTGGCTGCTTGAAATATTTTCTCCTTGATCTAATAATTCTGAAATTGAACTATGATATTCCTGGAGTTTTCATTTTGGAGTCTCAGGAGGTGACTAGTGAATTCTTACCTTCTGGTTCAGGGCATTTTTCCTTGATGATTTTCTCAAAGATGTTGTTCAGGCTTCGTTTTTTTCATCAGTTTTTCAGAAAGTACAATAATTCCTAGATTGTCTCTCCTAGATCCATTTTAGTTTTTTTTCCAATTAGGTATTTTACATTTTTTCTATTTTTTTCATTTTTTTGGTTTTGTTTGACTGATTCTTGATGTCTCATGGAATCATTCACTTCCATTTCTCTATGTCCATTTTTAGTGAATCATTTCTTTAGTTAGATTTTTTTAATTTCCTTTTGCATTTGACCAATTGAACTTTTAAATGAGTTGTTTTGTTCATTATTTTTTTTTCTATTTTACAAATTCTGTTTTCAGGGAGTTGCTTTCTTTTTCCACTTCATGAAATCTATTTTGTAAGGAATTATATGCTTTTCCATTTAATCAAATCTATTTTGAAGGGAGTTATATGTTTTTTTTTCTGTTTCTCTAAATCTTTTTTAAAGGAGTTTTCTTCAGATAATTTCTGTGTTTCCTTTTCTAAACTCTCTGGCAAGCTTCTCATTTCCTTTCCCCAGTTTTTTTTCTAACTTTCTTTTAAGATCCTTTTTAAATTCTTTCAAGAGAACCTTGTGAGATGGAAACCAACTCATATTGCCTTTTGGGGCTTCATCTGGAAACAATTTACCTTTAGTGTCCTCAGGGTTTGAGGTCTGTTTTTTTTTTTTCAGTTTCCCTAAAAGCTATCTATGGCCAGTACTCTCTTTGCTTTTTTGCTTATTTTTAAATGTTGAGGTCTGCTCTTAGGCCAAAGCGGAGATTGTCCGAAGCTTCCTCTATAGGTGAGAAAAGCTTCACAATGCACTGGGGTTGATGCTGCTGACTTCTTTCCTGTGCTGGGTAGTCTTGGCCTAGTTCTACATTATTCTGATGTTCAAGGGTCTATTATTTGTCTTTTGTAGCTGCATTGGATATCTTGCAACTAGTTTGCTGATCCACTGCATTCTGAGCCAGGATAGAGTAGCCAATGCTGCTGTATTTTGGCTAAGAGCCTCCCAGTATATTTCCCTGGTGCACAAATGCCACAGCACCCTAGGTCCCTAGGCTATGCCTACACTTGGCTGCCTCCTCCATGCCTGATTGAAACAGACTTTTTCTGAAGTTCTTCCAAAATATATTTTGCTAGAAATTTGCAACACTCCAAATATGTGCACACACATACCCTTCAAAACCGGTTCAGAGGGTTGATTTGGTGTTAATCTGAAGAAAGCTAGGAAGAGCTCAGGAAAAGATATGTCTACTCTTTACCATCTTGGTTATTCCCCACCTCCATTTTCTTCTATCACAAAGAATTATTTATAGGACCATTCCTTCTTTAATTGGTCTTTTAAAATTTTATTCCCAGCAGTTAGATTGTTGGGTAAAAGAATATGAAAAGTTTCCTGAATCTGATTATTTTCTTTTTTTCCTTAACTATAGGATTTAAGAAAAACTTAAGCACTGACTGTAAGTTAGCCAATATGAATTCTGTCCCAGTGTACAATATAATTGGTTTGTTTCTGTGATTAAATATGAGAGTAGAATCAAAAGATGATTTCCTTTTCTTTTGTAATATCAGGATTATTTTATGATTGTTTAATTGAATAATTATATCTACCTTTTCTTCTTTTCCTTCTTTCTTCCTTCCCATTTCTCCTCTTTCTTTCTCTTCTTCCCTCCTCTCCTTTTCCTTGTTTTCTTTCTTCCCTCCATCCTTTTCCCCTTACCTTCTCCCTGCTTCCCCCTTTCATTGTCTTTAGTCTCTGCTTTTTTCATAAAGAAAAAAATACACAATTGAAAATTACTTAATCAGTGATCTTAACTATAGTGAATATTGTTGATAACTACTTATTCAGTAAATATAGTATATCTGTATGGTAAATATGCATCTACTTGCTTCTACTTGATTGAGTAGGAGCTCTGGGGAATACTTCTGGCCATGTTTGAGTCATCACTGGGTAGCTTGCTCCATAAAATGAAAAAGAATTCCCTAGCTGAATGATGATATTGAGGAGTGAATGATTCAGTGGTTGTATTAATAATATAAAAATTTCCTCCTACCAATCTTTTCTTTTCCAGGTTCAAGTATGGTAGAACTATATCCATCTGAGGAAATGGGAGGGACAATTTGGAGGATTCTTCACTACTAGCACAGTCATAAGTGATGAATTAATGTACATGGCTATTTAGAAAATCCTGAATCTATCTTTTTGACCTTCTCTCTTTTAGATTTGATTTTCCCCAACTGACATTAAATCTATTAAGTATCCATTTTTAAAATGCCTTTTGCTGAATGTCCACACCTTCGTATTTGGAAATAATAGAGAGGAGATAATAAAGGGATGCTTTCTCGTTGTATTTTTTAATCCTCTCATTCATGGATCATACATGGAGGGAAGCAGATCCCAAAGAACAGCTCTGAGAAAACTCTATGGATAGTATATTCCTACATTTAATAAAATAAAAAATGTTTAAATATTCAAATGTATTTCTCAAAGACTATGGACAAAAAAATCAAATATTTTAATCAGGAACACTTCTCAATTTCTTGTCTTTTTCAAATCCAATGATACTTACTATAGACATCATTATGGGAAATTTGATTATCTTTTTTTCATCTACATTAGATTCAAACAAACACATTAGAAGAGGCACATTAAAAGTGTAGTATAGGTCAACTGACAATCTGATAATATAGTAGATAACAGAAAGCATAAAAAACAAGTCAAACCTATACATATTATTTTAGGCATGGACTATGTGCTGGGCATTATGCTAAGTTCTGGAGAAACCACGTACAAACAAGAAGTATTCAAAAATAATTTAGTGAACATGTCATTGGGAAAGCATTGCTTTTAAGGATGATAAGGAGAGTTTTCTTTATTTTTTATTTATTAAAGCTTTTTATTTGTATAACATATGTATGGGTAGTTCCCCAACATTGATCTTTACAAAGCTTTCCATTACAAATTTTACCCCCAGTCCCCTCCCCTCCCCTAGATGGCAGGAAGTCCACTACATGTTAATAATGCTGAAATGCTTGACAAGTTATGCAAGAAAAATCCTATCTACAAGAAAAAAAAAGAATCAGAGAAAGGCAACACAATGCAAGTACATGTCAATAGAGATCATGGAAATGTTACGTTGTGGTCCATATTTCATTTCCCTCTCTCTGGGTTTATATGGTTTTCTTCAGTGAACAATTGGAACTGGTTTGAGACAAATCTTTGTTGCAGAGAGCCATGTCCATCAGAATTGATCATCATGTAATACTGTTGTTGCTGTGTATGATGATCTCCTGGTTCTGCTCATTTCACTAGGCATCAGTTCATGCAAGTCCCTCCAGGCCTCTCTGAAATCATCCTTTAGAAATGAGGCCTTTATCAGAACCATTAAATGTAAAAATGATTTCCCAATTTGATGCTTCCCTCCTAATCTTGTCTGCATTTGTTTTGTTTGTACAGAAACTTTTTAACTTAATATAATCAAAATTATCCATCTGGTGTTCAATTAGGAGTTCCAGGTCTTCTTTGGACATAAATTTATTCCATCTCCACAGGTCTGAGAGATAAACTATATTACGTTCCTCTAACTTGCTTACAAAGTCCCTCTTTATATCTAGATCATGAAGCCATGTAGATCTTATCTTGGTATGTGGTGTTAGGTATGGGTCAAGCCCTAATTTCTTCCACACTAGTTTCCAATTTTCCCAGCAGTTTTTGCCGAATAGTGAGTATTTATCCCAAAAGCTGGGGTCTTTGGGTTTATCGAACACTACATTGTTAAGGTTATTGCCTAGATTGTCCTGGTAACGTATCCTGTGCCACTGATTGACTGCTCTATTTCTTAGCCAGTACCAAATGGTTTTGATGACCGCTGCTTTATAATATAGTTTTAGATCTGGTACAGCAAGGCCACCTTCATCTGCCTTTTTTTTTCATTAATCCCCTTGAGATCCTTGACCTTTTCTTCTTCCAAATGAACTTTGCTACTATTTTTTCTAGATCTGTAAAATAATTTCTTGGGAGTTTGATTGGTATGGCACTAAATAAGTAGATTAGTTTCAGTAGTATTGTCATTTTTATTATGTTCACTCTGCCTACCCATGAGCACTTAATATTTTTCCAATTGATTAGGTCTGATTTTATTTGTGTGGAAAGTGTTTTGTAATTTACTTCATATAGTTTCTGACTTTTCCTTGGCAGATAGATTCCCAAATATTTTATCCTATCATCTGCTATTTGGAATGGAATTTCTTTTTGTATCTCTTGCTGCTGAACTTTGTTGGTAATATGTAAAAATGCTGATGATTTATGTGGATTAATTTTGAATCCTGCCACTTTGCTAAAGTTGTGAATTGTTTCTAGTAGTTTTTTAGTTGAGTCTCTAGGGTTCTCTAAGTATACCATCATGTCATCTGCAAAGAGTGATAATTTGGTTTCTTCATTACCTACTCTGATTCCTTTTATCTCTTTTTCTTCTCTTATTGCTAAAGCTAACATTTCTAATACAATATTAAATAGTAATGGTGACAGTGGGCAGCCTTGTTTCACTCCTGATCTTATTGGGAATGATTTTAGTTTGTCTCCATTACATATGATGCTTGCTGATGGTTTGAAATAGATGCTACTGATCGTTTTAAGGAAAAGCCCATTTATTCCTATACTCTCTAGTGTTTTTAATAGGAAAGGGTGTTGGATTTTGTCAAAGGCTTTTTCTGCATCTATTGAGATAATCATATGGTTTTTGTTAGTTTGGTTATTAATATAATTAATTATGCTGATAGTTTTCCTAATATTGAACCAGCCCTGCATCCCTGGTATAAATCCTACTTGGTCTTAGTGTACTATGCTGGGGATGACTTTCTGTAATCTCATTGCTAATACCTTATTTAAAATTTTTGCATCAATATTCATTAGGGAAATTGGTCTATAGTTTTCTTTCTCTGTTTTCGCCCTACCTAGTTTAGCTATCAGCACCATATCGGTCTCGTAGAAGCATTGTGGCAGTATACCTTCTGTCCCTATTTTCTCAAATAGTTTGTGTAGTATTGGAATTAATTGTTCTTTGAATGTTTGGTAGAATTCACATGTAAATCCATGTGGCCCTGGATATTTTTTCTTAGGGAGTTGGTTAATAGCTTGTTCTATTTCTTTTTCTGATATGGGGCTATTTAAATAATTTATATTCTCTTCTGTTAACCTGGGCAATCTATATTTCTGTAGATATTCCTCCATTTCATTTAGATTATCAAACTTACTGGCATAAAGTTGGGCAAAGTAACTGCCAATTATTGCTCTAATTTCCTCTTCATTGGAGGAAAGTTCTCCCTTATCATTCTTGAGACTAACAATTTGATTTTCCTCTTTCCTTTTTCTTATCAAATTAACTAAAGACTTATCTATTTTGTTAGTTTTTTCATATAACCAACTCTTAGTTTTATTTATTAATTCAATAGTTTTCTTATTTTCAATTTTATTAATTTCTCCTTTTACTTTTAGAATTTCCAATTTGGTATTTAATTGAGGGTTTTTAATTTGTTCTTTTTCTAGTTTTTTAATAATATGCCCAATTCGTTCATCTTTTCTTTCTCTATTTTATGAAAGTAAGCATCTAGAGATATAAAATTGCCCCTTATAACCGCTTTGGCCGTATCCCACAAATTTTGGTGTGTTGTCTTCTTATTGTCATTCTCCTGGATGAAATTATTGCTTGTGTCTCTGATTTGCTCTTTCACCCATTCATTCTTCAGGATTAGATTATTTAATTTTGACTCCAGGAGCCATGGTGGCGGAGATCAGACAGGATTCTCTGTAACCTCCTCTAACCTCCCCTCAAACCAACAAAATATGAAGCCTCTAGACTGATTCTGAAGCAAAAAAATCCACAATATCTGGAGAACAGCACAATTCTAGAAGAAGATACTCTGGAAGAACCTCAAAACAGGTCTGTTTTAATGGGGCAGTGGGTGGCCTACTGAACCCAGACTGCAGCACAGGGAGACCGGGGCAGGGAGCTGGAGCAGGGAGCTGGAACAGGAGTCAGAACAGGAGTGGGAGCGTTGTGCTTTTCACACACCTGGGAGTCTTTTGCGAGCCTCTTGGAACAATTTGTCCTGATTGTGGGCAGGTGGTTTGGAGGGTCTGCCTTTTGAGGGGGATAGATTGTGAACCACTGAACCCCTGATGAGCATCATAACTAGCTGCCATTACACAGCACCTTAAAGCAATCAATTAAACAACAGGTCTGATAAGCACCAGAAATAATTCAATCAGCGGAGCTGCCCAGCCCCTGACATAATTCAATCAGCAGAACTGCCCAGTTCCTGAAATAACTCAATCAGCAGAACTGCCCCAGGGCAAATTAAAGCAGCTGTCCCACCTTTGCCCTAAACAGACCTCACACCTTTAAAAAAAATGAATAAAAAACCAAAAAGAGCTCTCACCATAGACAACTTTTATGGAGAGAGGGAAGAACAGACCTCAAATCCTGAGGCCCCTAAAGGTAAAGCAACTCCAGAAAAAGCCTCAAAGAGAGACATAAATTGGTCTCCATGTCACAAGGCTTTCTTTGAAGATTGCATAAAAAATCTTAAAAGAGAGTTAGAAGAAACATGGGGAAACGAAATGAGATCACTGCAAAATAAAATAGAAAAAATGGAAAAAGAATGCAATGAACAAAAAATGTAATTGGTCAATTGCAAAAGGAACTAAAAACAGTAACTGAAGAAAATAAGACATTAAAAATTAGAATCGAACAATTGGAAATGAATGACTCATCAAGACTTCAAGAATCAGTTGAACAAAAACAAAAAAATGAAAAGATAGAGAAAAACATGAAATATCTCCTAGGAAAAACAACTGACCTGGAAAATAGATCTAGGAGAGACAATCTATGGATTATAGGGCTTCCTGAAAGCCATGATGAAAAAAAGAACCTGGACACTATATTCCAGGAAATCATAAAAGAAAACTGCCCTGATATTTTACACCCAGAAGGCAAAATACTCCTTGAAACAATCCACCGATCACCTCCTGAAAGAAACCCAAAAATTAAGTCCCCCAGAAATATCGTGGCTAAATTCCAGAACTATCATACCAAGGAAAAGATATTACAGAAAGCCAGAAAGAAACAATTTAAATATCGGGGAGCTACAATTAGGATCACACAGGACCTAGCAGCTTCTACTTTGAAGGATCGAAGGGCCTGGAATCAGATATTCCAAAAGGCAAAGGAACTTGGATTACAGCCAAGAATAAGTTACCCAGCTAGACTGAGCATTATCTTCCAGGGAAGAAGATGGTCTTTCAATGATATAGGAGAATTTCACCTATTTCTACTGAAAAGACCAGAACTGAACAAAAAAATTGATCTACAAACACAGAACACAAGAGAAACATAAAAAGGTAACAAGAAAAAATAACTCTTGAGAACTATATTTATGTTATAGATACTTATAGAATGAGGGTTGATTTTATGAATCGATTATTACATTATGATTATGATATGATTACTGTGATTTTATGATTATTATCATATGATTACTGTGATTTTATGATTATTATTATATGTTTATTGTGATTTTATGAATCTTATGATATGATAAACTGAAAAAGAAATTAGAGGTAGAAAAGGGATAACACTGGAAGAAGAGGAAAAGGAGGTAAAATAAGGGAAATTACATCACATGTAGAGGTAAAGAAAACCTATAATGATTGAGGGGAGAAAAGGGAGGGGAATGATAATTGGGTTAATCTCCATCTCATCAGATTTGGCTCAGAGGGAATAATAGACGTACTTAAGGAAACTGGAGGAAAAGGGGGGAAAAAGGGGGTGGGTGGGGCTCTAAAGGGGAAGGATTGTTTGAGGGAAGTGGTTTTCAAAAGCAAAATAGTAGGGAGGAGGGAAAGGGGATAAGAAAGAGAAAAGCATAAGCTAGGGTAAATAAGATGGCAGGAAATACAGAATTAGTTATTTTAACTGTGAATGTGAATGGAATGAACTCTCCCTCAAAGCAGAAGCAGATAGCAGAGTGGATTAAAAACCAGAATCCAACAATATGTTGTATACAAGAAACACATCTAAAACATAGAGATACATACAGGGTGAAGGTAAAAGGCTGGAGCAGAATCTATTATGCTTCAGGTGAACAAAAAAAAGCAGGGGTAGCAATCCTGATCTCAGACCAAGTAAAAGCAAAGATAGACTTCATTAAAAGAGACAAAGAAGGAAATTATATCTTCCTAAAGGGTACCAT
>JAJPUD010006834.1:17437-30495 GCA_023553655.1 Myrmecobius fasciatus
GACATTATGTGCATCTAGGGAAAAATAGATACATAAAAGTATTTTGTATATATATATATATATATATACATATTATATTATTTTATCTTAAACATATTTGGGACTAATAGTAGTCATCTGTATGATGGAGTGCTGGCTGATTTCATGAATTAAAATAAAAATAAATGATATATACATTTTAAAAATTCTGTTTAAAAGTTTTGTTTTTAATTATTTTTTCAGAAAAACAAGCAAGATAATAATAGGCTCAGATTTGGAGGTAAAAAAAGTTTGGACAATTCTTGAAGTAAAAAATTGTATTTATGTTATCATTTCTCTTTATGAATTGTAGTCTGCAGAGAAACTAGGCATTTTCCCAAGTGAGGCACAAAAGAGTTGGCAGAAAGGATGGACAAACAGAGGTAGTGGCACTAAAGAGTAAGAATGTTGTACAATAGACTATCTGATCATGAGGTAGAGGGACAGAAGTCTCTAAACTGTTTCAAGAAAGAAACAACTTTTAAATGCCAATATCCTTGGGGAAAATATAGTTTCCCCACATTAATTATTGTCTTTAAAATGTTAACCCATTCCTTCTGTAATAAGAAAAAATGGAATGTTATATCCTATAATTATATTGGCCTAGCTTATAAAATTATAGTGATACACCAAATAATAAGTGCTATACATTTTACTCAGTTCACACAAATATAATATCACCAAAGAATCAAAATATATTCTTATAACATAATATGATATACTTCTTGAAGGCTGATATGACATCATTGCTACCAATATAGGTAATAGAGTACTAGATTTGGAAATATTTTCTTTTTTCAAACAGTATTAAATATCAATTTTCTATTTCATCCTCATATGATGATGAAGGGAGGCAAAACATTCATCCTGTAATCTGTACTGACCAGAACATATCTAGTGTACTATGTTAGAACAATTTCATAGGAAAGATGAAACAGTGTTAGTAATGAAGCCTAGAGATAATGATAGCTTGTAGGCAGTCTGCTCTTTCTATTTACAAAAGTCACAAAGGGATAAGGGTAGTTTCAAATAAATTTCAGAACAGAAGGAAAGAAATTATAAGAATGACATATCCATTTTCTATTTTTTCTATATATTACTTCTTGAAGTCCTATTCATTCTTAAAGTCAAGATGAAATAGCCCTAATTCTACTAAGTCTTATCAATTTTTAATTATATATACTCTTTAAATACAGAGGACATTCATAACACCATTGTTTGATACCATTGAAATAGAATGGTGAGCCTAAAGTTAGGAAAATCAAATTCAAATCTAGACTCAGATATTTACTAGCTGTGTGAACTTGGAAAAATTGTGTAATGTCTGTTTCCCTCAGTTTTTTTTTTTCAATCTATTAAAAATGAGAAAATAATAGAACCTCCTTCCAAGGTTGCTGTGATATTCAAGTGAAGGAAAATCTTTTATCACAGTCCTTCTCAAAATGTCTGGCTCAGAGTAAGTGTCATACAAATGTTAATTGTTATTTACTTAGCATCATCAACTCATGATTATACTGATTCCTATATATGTTATGTACTTACTATATTATGAACTTTTATATTAAGATGTAAAGATTATATTTAATTTATATTTTTATCTTTTTTGATGCCTGGTATACTGCTGTGTCTGTACATTTTTGTTTAATGAATTGATAAAGAAACAGATGTCATCATTGTCATTCTATATCTTTATATCTGAAATGAGATAATAAAATAGCCACTGAAATGCATTTTAGTAGAAAGAAATATTTTTACAAAGTTAAAAAAAAATTGAAGTTTTTATTTTCTACACTTATGAGCCATTTACCTATATTCAATTCACAAATTTTATTCTTATTTTACTTATCTATGAAATAAATATTAAAATTCTTTATTTTTCAAAATATCAAGAATTTCAAAGGAATTAAAAAAAATTCTAATGAAGGTGACCTAGCTGTTCTAAATCTAAAACTATATTATGAAGCAGCGGTCATCAAAACTATTTGGTACTGGTTAAGAAATAGAGTAGTCAATCAATGGAATAGGATAGGATCACAGGCAATAACTACAGCAATATAGTGTTTGACAAACCCAAAGACCCCAGCTTTTGGGATGAGAATGCAGTATTTGACAAAAGCTGCTGGGAGAATTGGAATCTAGTATAGAAGAAACTAGGTATTGACCCAAACCTAACACTGTAAACCAAGATAGGTCAAAATATATTCATGATCTAGACATAAAGAATGATATTATAAACAAATTAGAAGAATGTAGGATGGTTTACCTCTCAGATCTGTGGAGGAAGAAGGAATTTGTGACCAAAGAAGAACTAGAGATCATTATTAATCACAAAATGGATAAATTTGACTATATCAAGTTAAAAATTTTTGTACAAACAAAACAAATGCAGACAAGATTTTGGGATAAGAACTCACTCTTTGAGAAAAACTGCTGGGAAAATTGGAAATTAGTATGGGAAAAATTAGGGCTTGACTCTCATGTAACACTACATATGAAGAAAAGATCTAAGTGGGTTCATGATTTAGACATAAATAATGATATAAGCAAATTAGAGGAACATAGGGTAGTTTACCTCTCAGATCTGTGAAGAAGGAAGGAATTTGTGTCCAAAGAACTGGAACTCTTAATTGAACTCCAGATAGATAATTTTGATTTTATTAAGTTACAAAATATTTCTATAAACAAAACTAATGAAGACAAGATTGGAAGGGAGGAAAATCATTTTTACATTTAAAAGTTCTGATAAAGTCCTCATATCTAAAATATATAAAGAATTTAGTCAAATTTATGTGAATTCAAGCCATTTTTCAATTGATAACTGGTGAAAGTATATGAACAGGAAATTTTCAGATGAAGAAATTTAAACTATTTCTATTCATATGAAAAGGTACTCCAAATCACTATTGATCAGAGAAATGAAAATTAACACAACTTTAAGATACCACTACACACCTGTCAGATTGGCTAAGATGATAGGAAAAGGTAATGACGAATGTTGGAGGGGATGTGGGAAAACGGGACATTGATATATTGTTGGTGGAACTATGAATGGACCCAAACATTCTGGAGAACAGTTTGGAACTATGCTCAAAAAGTTATCAAACTGTGCATCCCCTTTGACCCAGCAGCATTTCTATTGGGCTTATATCCTAACGAAATCTTAAAAGAGGGAAAGGGCCCCACATGGACAACATTATTTGTGGTAGCCCTTTTTCTAGTTGCTAGAAAGTGGAAACTGAATGAATGCCCATCAGTTGGAGAAGGTCTGTATAAATTATGGTATATTAATGATATGGAATATTATTGTTCTGTAAGAAATGACCAACAAGATAATTTCAAAGAGGCCTGGAAATGATGTTAAGGGAAATGAGCAGAACCAGATCATTATACAAGGCAACAACAAGATTATACAATGATCAATTCTGATGGACATGGCTCTCTTCAACAATGAAATGATTCAAAATAGTTCCAATTGTTCAGTGATGAAAAGAGAGCCATATACACCCAGAGAGAGGATGATGGACCACAACATAGAATTTTCACTCTTTCTGTTGTTGTTTGCTTCCATTATGTTTTTTGTCTCAGTTTTTTACTTCCTTCTTGATCTTATTTTTCTTGTGCAGCAAGATAAGTGCATAACTATGTCTCTCTCTCTCTCTCTCTCTCTCTCTCTCTCCATATATATATATATATATTGGATTTAACATATATTGTAACATAGTTAACATGTATTGGACTACCTGCCATTTAAGGGAAGAAAGTGGGAGAATTAGGGCAAAATTTGGAACATAAGGTTTTGCCAGGGTCAGTGTTGAAAATTACCAATGCATGTTTTGTAAATAAAAAGCTTTAATAAAAAATATTTGTTTTGAGTCATTGCAATTATGAACTAATCTGATATATGCAAACATATAATAAAAGGTGTTAGGCTTTAAAACATCCTATTAGCAATATACTAATTATTTTGATTTTTGTGACCTATCTAATTCATGTGTTACATATAAATATTTGGTTTACAAATGAAATATGTATTTGTAAGAAAAATTATAAGAATGCAAATCTAGGAAGTTCAATACAGTTTTGAAACTTGATTTGAAAAGTGACTAAATCTCAGAGAAGTAAGTTAATTGTATTGATATCTCAGAGAGACAAATAAATTATAAAATAATATTTATTTTTTTTCTAAATGATCATTTATGATGCGGTCAATTTCTCTCGTGACAGGAACCATAGGACTATGCAGTGTCAAGTTCTAGTGTGCGTGTGTGTGTGTGTGTGTGTGTGTGTGTGTGTGTGTATAGAAAGAGAGGAAAAGGGACAGTATTAATCTTGATAAACACTTTCTTGGCTCTTAATGCTTTTGAAGTACTTTACAGAGTGATTCTGTCAATAAGTATATTGACATCAAAAGTTTTAAGTTAATTATAGCAACTTATTTGTTGGGGGGGGGAAGAGTGGAAGAGAGAAAGTGCATGAGATAAGAAATATGAAGAAGAAATAAATAATTAATTTTAATAGAGAAGGTTATTTAGATTTAGATACTGAAAGTACAATCCCTTTACTTTCCAAATAAAGAATATGATGTAGAGGGAAACCAATTGTCTTCTCCCTGTCCAAAAAATTGAGGGATCTGATTCAGCATTTGAATGCAGTACTTCCTCTTTGCAAATCTAGTGTGGTAATGATAGTACCTCTCATCAGAGCAATCTCCCATTTTATTTTTTGCAAGTACCATCCACTCTAATGAAAGGCAGTTGGAGTGAGCAAGGGATTAGTGTATTTTCTCTATGCACATATATAAGAAGCAAAATGCAAAATAAAATAGACCTTATAATGCATTACACTCTCAATTAAACATGAATTAACGTTCTTTTAAAGATAGTTAGGGTCTCATTATACTGTATATCAATCAGGCAGGCATAAACCATAAAGCAGAGTTTCATTAATATGAATGACTGAAAATTTGCTGTATCATAAAAGAAAATAAAGACTCAATAAGAAATTATTCAATTCAATAAATAAGTCAAAACCAACAAGTAATTTAAAACCTACATTAGTGCAGGCACTGATGATAAGCATTGGGTATATAAAAGTTTAAAAAAAAACTGAAATGTCCCTCTGATAATTTTGCAGTTAAATAAGATGTTACAGTGAACATAGATAATTATGACATGTCAGAATAAGATTAATATAAGTGGGAGACCAACCAGAATAATCTTAGAGTTTTGAGAAGATAAAGATGACAAGAACACAGGAAGATCAGAGGAGGAGAAGACAAAACCCTGGAGAAAACTAATATAATGTCCTATGATATTAGCCATTGTGTCCACAAAAAGGTACCTAACTGATTATAGGGGAAAAACCGAAAGTTTTACTATTCAGCTACATGTCTTCCTCCTGGCCATACAAAATTAACTTTTTAAAAACCCAATTTAACTAGCTTTGAATATGATCATGAGATATGAACATTACACACATTAGGAGTGTTTTATAAATATGAGTAATTCAGTAGGTTGAATTTAAATTCTAGCATATGCTGTGTAACTTTGTGTGTTTATATGTGTGTGTGTGTGAAACATAATACTATATCAAGATTACAAGACTGGATTTAGTATATGCACCATTCCCATAACTGCATTATTGCACACATACTATTATTTTTAATTTGAGGATGAGGGAATTAAAGTTACAATAGAGATATGATTCATCCCTTAAAAGCCATAGCTTCCACATTGATCTTAGTTTCGTTATGTGAAAAATCAAGATTAGTGTAGCTGATCCCTAAGAACCTTACTAGTTCATATGCTATTTGATTCTAGTTTTTTGTTTGGAGGCATTAAACACACACACGCACACACACACACACACACACACACACACACACATGCACATATTAGAGAGACACAGGCAGAAAGAGAGACAGAGAGAGAGAGCCAAAGACAGATAGAGACAGAAACAGAGAGATACAAAGTGAGACACAAAGGCTACATAGACAGAGAGAGACAAAGAGAGAGAAATAAGAGAGAAAAAAAGGAAGGGAGAAAAGGAGAGAGGGAGACAATAACATTGTACACACACACCATTGTTAATTTCATGGTAACTTTTCCAAATTGAAATATTTTTCCTATAGCAGTTTTATCAACAATGAATTAAAGTGAAAGTCAAGCACATAAGTAGATTTTATTTAAAGAAAAAAAATCTGGGGAAGAAGATCAGTAATGTCTTTAATCATATGGAGATAATTTACTTATTGTTTTATTATAAGTACATTAAACAATTTTATTTCAAATGGCATAATTATAATTTCAAAACACTTGCAGAGTTAGAATTTAAACTCCTTAGAATTATTTAATGTTGATAAGAATTGCTAGAAGCTATTGTCATTAATAAATCTATAAATGCATTGTTGGTTATTTTCCAGGTTTCAGTATAACAAAATTTATTAGGCTACCTATTATTTGTCTTCCCCTTGGGCCATTTAGCATTTTCCTCATTTAATGAGAACTTTCATCTGAATTAACAATGCAGGAATTCCTCTTCCCCATCAATGGATAAAGTTCCCTAAAATAAACTAGAGAATGTCATTATAAGGTTGTTAAAATTTTTAAATCCTTTTTTTCCCCTCAGCCTTTCCGTCCTAGAACTGAAGTAAAATTTCACAAAATAACTGATTTGAGAATATTTCAGGGAAGTGATCTCATATGTTATCATGTTGATTAAAATATATGTGTATGTATAAAAACATAACACATACATGCTCCAACAAACACAAATCCTATGGAAGGCTTTATATTGTATTTTGTTCTTGTTATTTCCATTTTTAAGAGATGACCATGAAATTTCTACTTAGGGCCAGAACATTTATAAATATGTACATGCATACTGAGTACTAACTGGTTTGCTCTGTAGAGTTGAAAAATGTTTTAGCAACAGAACTTCATGAAACAACCTTGCCTTCCAGTCCTCTTCCCCATTATTTTTTGATTTGCTTCTTATCCCCAATCTCTAAAGATATTCAGCATGCTATTACATGATTTACAGTTTAAGCTTACGTACATTATAGATCATTCACCAGGAAACAATATTCTTCACCTGATTTCTCATCATTACCTTTTTTCAGAAAAAAATGACATCTTAAAAGCTAACTCTATGATATAGTGAGGGGAATGAAACTATGCATACCCTTTGATCCAGAAATAGCACTATTGTATCCCAAAGAGATCATGAGGAAAAGTAATTTACATATATAGAATAGATATTTTTTTTGCAGTGGGAAAAAATGGAAATTGAAGGGGTATTCATTAATTCAGGAATGGCTGAACTAGCAGCTATTGTGCTTTCAGAAATGATAAGGAATGGGATTTCAGAACAACAACAACCAAAAAAACCTTAGAAAATCATACATGATCTGATGTTAACTAAATTGAACAGATCTAGGAAATCAATGTACACAGTAACAGCAAGATAACATGACAATCTCTATGAATGACTTAGCTTTTTTACATAATACAATAGTCAAAGACAATTCTGAGAAACCTATAATGGAAAATACTATCTATGTACAGAGAAAATGCTACGGAGTCAGAATTCAAATTGAAGCATATTATTTTCATTTTTAAAAATATATTTTACCTTTGTTCTGTTTCTTCTCTTGTAACATGTCTAATGTAGAAATATGTTTAGAGGATTCCACACATATGACCTATATCAGATTACTTGGTGTCAAGGAAAAAGGAATGGGAATAGAGGAGGGAAAATTGAAACACAAAATCTAATAAGAAATGAATGATGAAACCTATATATACGTGTAATTAAAAATAACATTAACTAAACAATAAAAAGTTTAAAAACAAATTAAAATATTCTTGACTAAACAATGTAAATCATCAAAAAAGTTAGTTTTTATTACATAAATTAGAAAAATGCACAAATTAAAACAATAAAGCTATGCATAAATTATGAAACTCTTTCTCCTATAAATATCTAGTTTTCAGAATATATAACTGATTTAAATCTATAGGAAGAAAACATATTCTCTGAGTGATATATGATCTAAGACCATGAACAGCATTTTTCAGGGTGTTGTTAGCTATATGAGGGGAAAATGCTTCAAATCTCTCACACCAATTTTGTATTTGTCAAGTCATTTCAGTAATTTTTGACTCACAAATCAATTGTGAGTATTCTTGGCAAAGATACTAGAGTGGTTTTCTATTTTATTCTCCAACTCAGTTTTATTATTGATGAGGAAACCGAGGGAAACTCAGTTAAGTGCCATGCCCAGAGTCATACAGCTAGTAAATGCTTATGGTCAGATTTAACTCATTTGCCTGACTTCATGCATGGCACTGTATCAACTAAACCACCTAGCATCCTGACTACCAATTAGATTAAGACAAATTAAAAACAATTATGGCATTTCAACTCATATTCATCGCATTTGCAAAGATGTCCAAAAAAGAAAACTATTTGGAATTATGCATAACTACTAAACAATTCATGACATTCGACACGTCTTTACTCATGCTAGGTAATATATAAAATACGCAAAAAAGGAAATATGTTAAAATATATGTATGCATGTTTTTTGTAGGATAAAAACAAAGTAAAACAAAACTAGTGAACCTAAGGTTTAACCATCAATTGAAAAATAAAAGAATAAATTGTTTTCTACATATGTTATATGGTATCATTGTGCTATCAAAATGCTGACATAAATAATATGAAAATTACATAAAATGATTTGTATGAACGGATATACAATGAATTAAGTAAAACCACACAAAGCTCAAAAACAGCCAATTTATCTTTTACTATTAATATTTTTAAATTAGACCAAAGGGAAAAACAGAAAAAAACAAAAAAACAAAAAAAGGTGAAAAAACTATGTTTAGATCACATTTAGTTTCCATGCTTCTCTCCTTGGATACATATGGCATTTCCATTACATCTCCATGAGAACTGTTTTAAATCACCCCAATGCTTAGAAGAGCCAAATTCATTGTAATCATACAATAATGTTCTTATTACTGTGTATATGCTCTTGTGGTTCTGCTCAATTCACTCAGCATCTGTTATGTAAGCGTTTCTAGGATTTCCTAAAATCAGTCTATTCATCATTTCTTATAAAATTTTATTATATTCATATACCACAACAATGTTCAGCCATTCCTGAATTGATGGGCATTGATTTAATTTTCAGTTTCTTGCCATTACAAAAAAAGTTGCTACAAACATTTTTTTGCACATTTGGGTCTTTTACCCTCTTTTATGACCTTTTTGGGTTACAATCCAATAGTGGCATTGCTGGATTAAGGTGGATCCATATTTTGATATTCTTTTGGGCACAGCTCTCCAGAATAGGTAGATCAATTCAGAAATCCAGCAACAATGCATTAGTGTCCCAGTTTTCTCACATCCCTTCCCTCATTTATCATTCTCTTTTTCTGTCATGTTAGCAAATCTGATAAGAGTGAGATGGTACTTCAGAATTGTTTAAATTTGCATTTTTTAATCAATAGGGATTTACAGTGTTTAGTCATCTGAATAGTTAGCTTTAACTTCATCATCTGAAAACTCCTTGTTCCTATTCGTTTACTATTTGAAGAATGACTTTATACTTATAAATTTGACTCAGTTCTCTATAAATTTTAGAAATGGGCCTTTAGCTGAAACATTGTCTGTGAAAAAAAATGATTTCCAGCTTTCTGCTTCCCTTCAAAGTTCAGCTGCATTGTGTTTCTTTGGGCAAAACTTTTAAATTTAATATAATCAAAGTAACTATTTTGCATGGCAAAGGTTTTATTTCTTACTTGGTCATAAAAATCCTCATTTTTCTAAATGTCTGATAGGTAAACTATCCTTTACCCTTCTGATTTGCTTATAGTATCACTCTTATAAATTATGAACCCATTTTAACCTTATCTAAGTATAGGGTGTGGCATGTTTATTTATTCTTATTTCTGTCATACTTTTTTTCTAATTTTCTAGCAGTTTTTATCAAATCAAGAGTTATTATACAAGAAGCTGTAATTGATAGATTTTTCAAGCAGTGGATTTGCTATAGACATTAGTTTTTGCATCTTTTATACCTGAACTATTCAACTGATTCAACACTACATCTCAGTAGAAAATGGTTTTGATGACTGACTCATTATAGTTCTGTTTTTTTTTTTTTTGGTTTATTTTGGTACTGCTAAGGGCACCTTATTTTGTCTTTTATCATTAATTTCCTTGATATTTTGTTCTTTCAAATAAATATTTGTATTATTTTTTTGAGTTTCATGAAAAAAATTTTGACAGTTTTGGTACTGAATAAATAGATTGATTTTGGTGGAATTGTCATTTTATTAAGTAGCTCAGTTTATCCGTGAGGATTTGATATTTTTTCCTAATATTTAGACCTGACTTTATTTGTTTGAAAAGTGTTTTGTAATTGTATTTACATAGTTCCTGATGTGTCTTGGAAGGAAGATTCCCAAATATGTTGCTTTTCTAGTTATTTTACATGTAACTTTTCTCACTATCTTTTCTTGCTGGGCTTTATGGTAATGTAGAAATGCTGATTAATTATGTGAGTTTATCTAAAGTTAATTGTTTCAAATAGTTTTTAAGTTCTAAATATAAATATGCCATCACCTCATTGCCAAAAATTATATTTTTGTTTTCTCATTTGCTACTCTAATTCCTACAACTTTTTCTTCCTTTGTTGCTAAGCCTAATATTTCTAGTACAATAATGAATGTGGCAATAACAATCATCCTTGTTTAACCCATAATTTTATGGGAAATATTTCTACTTTACCCTCATTATATAAAATGCTTGGTGAAGGTTTTAGATAGATTTTCCTTATTATTTTAACAAAAATTCCATTTATTCCTATGTTTTCTAGGGTTTTATTAAGAATAAGTTCTCCTGAAAATCATGGTAAAAAAAGAGCCTAGACATTATCTTTCAGGAAATCATCAAACAAAACTGCCCTGATGTCCTAGAATCAGAAAGAGCCATTGAAAGAATTCACCAATCATATCCTGCAAGTAATCCCAAAATGAAAATTCCAAAATTTATCATAGCTAAATTTCAGAGTTATTGGAATAAGGAAAAATATTTCAAGCAGCCAGAAAGAAACAATTTGAATATTGAGGAAATTGCAATCAGGATTACACAGGAACTAGCAATTTACAACTTATAGGATCAACAGGCATAGAATCTGATATTCTGAAAGGTAAAGGAACTTGGATTGCAGTCAAGAATCAACTACATAGATAAATTAAGCATTATTTTCAGAGAAGAAAATGGGCATTCAATAATACAGTTGAATTTCATTTATTTCTGAGGAAAAGACCAGAGCTAAATAAAAAAATAATCTCCAAATACAGAACTCAAGAGAAGCATAAAAAGGTAAAAAGGAAAGAATTCTGGAGAACTTTATCTCTGTTATTGGTATACTTAGAGTGTGCAGGTATAATTTGATTTAACAGATAATATAAAAAAAAGAAACTAGAGGTGGAAAGTGGATTGTATTGGAAAAAAAGAGGAAAATAGAAGTAAAATGAAGGAAATTACAGCTCATGAAGAGAAAAAGAAGACATAATTAAGGGAAAGCAGGGAAAGGGATGAACATTTTGTGAATTTTAATCTCATCAAATTTGGTTCAAAGAGAGAATATTAGATATGTTTGATTTAACAGAAAAACTTGTCTCACCTTAGAGGGAAGTTGGAGGGGAAAGGGGAAAGTAAAGGGGAGGCTAATAGAAGAGAAAACAGATGTAGTAAGAGAAAATATAAGAAATGGGGATGGACTATAAAGCAGGATGATTCTCTGAGGGAGGTGGTGAATACAAGCAAAATAATGGGGAGAAAGAAAAGGGGGAAAGGAAAAAAGAAAAGCATTACTTGGTGCAAATAAAATGGCAGGAAATACAGAATTAGTCATTTTAACTGTGAATATGAATATTCCCAAGAAATAGCCCCAAATACCACACAGGATTAAAACCCAGAATCCTACAATATATTATTTAAAAGAAACACATTCAAGGTAGAGTGACACAATTACAGTAAAGGTAAAAGTCTGGAGCAAAATCTATTATGCATCAGATAAAGTAAAATAAACAAGGGGTAATGATTGTAATCTCAGATCAAGCCAAAGTAAAAAACAGATTTAATTAAAATAGATAAGGAAAGAAACTATATCTTGCTAAATTAAGACAACTCTGATGTACCACTACACACCTGTCAGATTGGCTAAAATGACAGCAAAAGATAACGATGAATGTTGCAGGGGAAGTGGGAAGACTGGGACACTGATGCATTGTTGGTGGAGCTGTGAATGGATCCAACCATTCTGGAGAGCAATTTGGAGCCATGCTCAAAAAGTTATCAAACTATGCATACCCTTTGACCCAGCAGTGTTTCTATTGGGCTTATATCCCAAAGAAATCATAAAAGAAGGAAAGAGCCCCACATGTGCGAGAATGTTTGTGGCAGCTCTTTTTGTAGTGGCTAGAAACTGGAAACTGAATGGATGCCCATCAATTGGAGAGTGGCTGCATAAATTATGGTATATGAACATTATGGAATATTATTGTTCTGTAAGAAACAACCAGCAGGACGATTTCAGAGAGGCCTGGAGAGACTTGCATGAACTGATGCTGAGTGAGATGAGCAGAACCAGGAGATCGTTGTACACGGCAACAACAGTACTATATGAGGATCAGTTCTAAGGGACATGACTCTCTTCAACAATGAAATGCTTCAAACCAATTCCAATTGTTCAGTGAAGAAGGCCATGTACACCCAGAAAGAGGGATGTGAAAGGTGGACCACAACATAACATTTTCATGTTCTCTATTGATGTTTGCTTGCATTGTATTTCCTTTATCGGATTATTCTTTCTTATAGATATGATTTCTCCTGAACAAAAAAATGATGTGTGGCAATAACTATACATATATTTGATTTAAGTATTCTAACATAATTATCATGTAGTAGATATCCTGCTATCTAGGGGAGGGGTGGGGAGTAGGGGGGAAAATTTTGTA
>JAJPUD010006834.1:37616-51321 GCA_023553655.1 Myrmecobius fasciatus
CTTCTATTTTCCCTTCTATTAGTTTATCCCTTTCTTTTCCTCCTTTCCCTCCCACTTGCCTCTAGCAATGGACAAGTTTCTCTATGAAACCAAAAGTGGCTGATATACACTTTTAGAGCCCAAACTGATGAGAGTAAGACTTGCACAATGCTCATCTCCCTCCCTTCTTTCTCTCAATTATATTAGATTTTCTTTGCCTCTTTATGAGATTTTACCTTGTTTTTACCTCCTTTTTTAAAATCTTATTTTACCACCTTTTCCTTCTTTTCCCCAGTTTGATAACCTTTCCCCTTCTCATTTTCTTTTTCATAATATCAAAGTAATATATAGTTAATTATACCCCCAAACTTTAAGTATCCCCATAGTAGAAGTAAAGGTCTCAAAAGCCCTTTCCTTTTTACCTTTTTATGCTTCTCTTGAGTTCTGTGTTTGGAGGTCGAATTTTTTGTTCAGATCTGGTCTTTTCATTAGCAATAGGTGAAATTCACCTATATCATTGAATGACCACCTTCTTCCCTGGAAGACGATGCTCATTCTAGCTGGATAGGTTATTCTTGGCTGTAATCCAAGTTCCTTTGCCCTTTGGTATATCTGGTTCCAGGCCCTTCAATCCTTCAATGTGGAGGCTGACAGATTGTGTGTGATTCTAATTAATGATCCTCGGTATTTGAATTGTTTCTTTCTAGCTGCTAGCAAAATCTTTTCCTTGGTGTGATAGTTCTGACATATAGCCATGATATTCCTTGGGGTTTTAATTTTGGGGTCTCTTTCAGGAGGTGATTGGTGAATTCTTTCAATGGTGATTTTGCCTTCTGATTCTACAACCTCAGGGCAATTTTCTTTCAGGATTTCCTGGAAGATAGCCTTTAGATCTTTTTTTCATCATGGCTTTCAGGAAGTCCAATAATCCTTACATTGTCTCTCCTAGATCTATTTTCCAAGTCAGTTGTTTTTCCTAGGAGATATTTCATATTTCCTTCTATTTTTTTTTTCATTTTTTTGTTTTTGTTTGACTGAATCTTGAAGTCTTATTGAGTCATTCACTTGCATTTGTTCAATTCTTATTTTTAAATTGTTATTTTCTTCATTTACCTTTTTAAGCTTCTTTTGTAACTTGCCAATTTGTTCAATGCACTCTTTTTCCACTTCACTAATTTTATTTTTCAGTGCATTGTTGTCTGTTTCCAATTCACCAATTTTGTTTTTCAATAAATTGGTTTCTTTTTCATATCTCTTTTGCAGGGCATTATGTTCTTCTTATAGGATATTGTATCCTTCTTGCACTGATATCAGTTTATTTTCCCATTTATCCTCCAGTTCTCTTTTGAGATTCCTTATGCAATCCTCCAGAAAGGCCTTTTGAAAAGGGGACCAGTGATGGTCCTTAATGACTTCCTCTGGAGCTGTTTTGTCTAAAGGAACCTCAGAATCTGGGGTCTGCCCTCCTTTCTCTTGATAGAAGCTGTCTATAGTGAGAGCTCTCTTTTGCTTCTTTATTTTTTTAGACATTGTGGGGGTCTCTTTAAGGCTGGAGAAGAGGTGGATCCGGTAATTTGCCCTGGGGCAATTCCGCCAATTAACTTCAGGTGCTGGGCTGGTGGGGGCTAGGACTTTGCCCCAATTACTCCTTAAAAAAGGCAAATCTGCCAGAACACCTGCCCCCAATCAGGGCAGTGTGTCCTGAGTGCCTCAGATACACTCCAGGTGTTTGGAGTTTGGAGTTTCTGCCACCCTGAGCTGTGTCCCACCCTCACTTCCGGACTTCACCAAGTAAACTGTTTACTCCTCTGTCGAGTTTAACAGACCTGATATGAAGTTCTTCAGAGATATCTGCAAGCATTTTCCAAATATTTCTGGATTTGTTGACTTGAAGATCAGTTCAGAGGCTTATTTTATTGTTGATCTGAGAGAAGGTCAGAGGAGGACACAGAGAGTCACTCTTTCACTCCGCCATCTTGGCTCGGCCCCTTTTCCAAACCTTTTTTTCATTTTTAAAGACAATATTCAATAAAAATATTTTTTCCTAAAATTTGAATTACTGGATATTATATCTGGGAAATTGTGAGCAGCTGTTTGATCTGAGATAATTACCTTATCCCACTATAATTTATTTGTTAATTTCTCAAGAATATTACAACATCTATTTTTTAGTATTGTCATCTTTCAGTTTACAAAAGATAAATATTTAGAATTCTAATCATCAAGTCATTCTTCTTCAACATTCAGAAGTGTTTTTTTTAGCCTTCAGTTATGTCTTAAACAGTTTCTTTTATTCCATTGTGTGTTCATCATTATGTCACAATGTCTAAATTCCATAAGTATAAGCTTTTTCTAATTTCTTATGTCTTAAATTTTTCTTATAAATGCCTCTGTTTCCATGAACAAATCTGCATGTCTAAGTCATTTGTTTGGCTGAGTTTAATGTTTGATGAATACATGGGATATTATCCATTAGATTCTATTTGGTTAATCACTTGGATACTGAGTGTTTCATAAACTATGTGCACAAGTAAAATACATTTAAAATTGCATTTGACATTGACACTGATATTTTGTTATCTTATCACCAACACAAATATTTAAGTCTCTAAACAAGTACCTTCAGCAGAACACATATGCATATGTATTTCTGGTTAAAGAACTATATAATTGGATGTCAATGGAGCAGTACTACTAAAAGATGTAGTTCTCTTGCTATGAGTAAATACAAAACTTTTTGCTGTATGCAATTTCAGGTGCTGCTATATTTTGTATGGCCATGTGCATTGCTCATTTTGGTCAATATCAAACTTATTACTGCAGTAACTGGATATTTGTGTTGGGTTTTTTGAGGAGGGTTAAACATATGAATATTTTATAATGAACTAATTAATGGGGGGAAAGTACTTCCTATATGGCAATCACTGTGAAATGCCTTATGAATAAAAATAGGAAAAAAAAGATTCATTATTCAGATAATTCAGAGAATACAGTTCTTGATCAAATGGTAAGATCATGTTTTTATTGTGGTTGGAGACACCATGCTTATTTAAGAACCTTAGTAGGTGGGGCAGCTAGTTGGTGTAGTGGATAGAGCATCAACCCTGAAGCAAGGAGGACCTGAGTTCAAATCTGACCTCAGACATTTAATACTTTCTGGCTGTGTGATCCTGAGCAAGTCACTTAACCTTAATTGCCTCAGAAAATAGAAGAAGAAGAAGAAGAAGAAGAAAAAGAACCTTAGTAGGGTTATTTTAGGTTCACAACTGTTAGAAAGGTGTTAAAAGAAAATGTATCCAATCCTCAGGGATTAGATTAGTGTAGAAGCTCTAAGTAAACTCTGGTAAGACTGATAATACTGGCAAGTCTCATAGAAAGAAGATATTCAACATATCTTCAGACTTAAAAAATGAGGGCTGCAATAACAAAAAGAAAGATTTTGCTTTCCTATGATGTCTGGCCCTGCTTGACTTTTAGGTTGTTTTGTGAGAGTTTGATGATAGTATGTCCCTTTAAGTAAGTATATAAGTATATTTTCCGGTTATTTTGTACTGTAGGCATAGAAATAAAGTGCTTTCTTTCATTAGAAATAATTATATATAAAAAATAAAATAAAAAAATAAATAATTATATATCCCAATTTTATATAATTTATAAACATAAAACCTCATGTAGGAAAAATATCAAATTTGATGACTGTTTTGAGAATGTTTAAATACTGAGTAGCTTATAAACTTTATTAAACAGAAATTCACAAGGCAATTGCTCTCTGATTCTCTCCCCTGTGAGTAGTATGAATGATGGAAGTACTACCTAACAACATGTTCTAGAGATAAAAAAATAAGTTCTTGAAGGCACTATCACCCCAAGTAAAATATAGTTTAGAAAAAATCATTAAAAATAGAAGTAGAGAAGAATTATCAAATGGTTTTCTAACTTTAACAGGGTTAAGGAATTCTTAGTAAAAAAAAAAATACTGTCACTTTCTAATCCATCAGATGCAAAATAAATGTCTTCCATTTCAAAGTAAAAAATGAAAGAGACATAACCAATAATAGACTCAATTATCATAATATAAAGACTTGTTTGAATGATGAGGGCATGATTGTGAAAAAAAGCAAAAGGGAACAGGAAAACATTAGACTGCCTGATGAAATCACAGTTTCAAAAATTGATTAAGTTCAAGTAATTCAAGGCAATGGGCAATGCATAGTACATATTTCCTACATGTGAACATATTGTTCTTTCCATGAGTACATTATATACTATTTCTTGTATTACTTTTAAAAGTTTTAAGTGTTTCCTCAGAAACAGCATTTTCCAGTCAGTTCCAAATTTGAGAACTTTACCTTAAGATCTATTACTCATCTGTCATTAGGGAACCGTCAGTGCAGTGATATATAGGTGTAATACATCAGATTGCCATCACTTCTATGATATATTACTTACAATGAACTAATTGTCAGGAACAGATTGTGGAAACTCAGCAACTTTCAATGTACTCTTTTAAGAGCTTTATAAGTCCCTGTTTATGAATAGCTAAATAGACAATAAAGTTGATCTTAAGATTTATATCAAGGGACCAAAAATAAGAATTCTGCTTCTAATTGGAAAATGCTCAATTCAATCAGCTGAAAATGATCATAATTTAGGTCAAAGTTCCCAAAATAGGGTACAATTTTTTTAAAGTTTTACAAAAAAAATAGTTATTCACAAATGAATATATTAAGAAGAACGTTTTACAGGAATTGATGGCAATCTTATGAATTAAAGAGTATGAATAAGCCCAAGATTGATTGTATAAGAAAGTGAACAATAAAAATTATTTTTTTCATAAAAGTAAGTTAACAATTTGTCTTCTATTAACAGGCAGAAACTTGGGAATCTCTGCTAGAGGAACCGTGAAGAGGAAAAGAGAGAGTTATAGTAGCAATCACCTAACTCTGTCCCTATTTCTTCCTACTCTCTCCAGGAGTTGTTTACTAATAACAATTTCCTTTTCATTGACTCATATGTCCCCTGTGCAACACCCTTATCACTCAGCACACATATACTAACTATTCCTGTCAGTTAGGTAGAGATCATTAATGAATACAGGCTTGTAATTTAACACAGAGTATAGTCAGAGCACTAGTACTCTTTAAGTTGTATTAAATTAAAGAAAAAATTTCAATCATAATTTCCTCCCTGTACTTGCACTCTGTGCAAAGGGCACAATGGTTTTGGCAGGTCTTAAAAAGTTAGGAAGACTTTAAACTGAGACTAAATTATTAGCATGTGTTTGTTCTTGATCTGAATTTCAGCCAAACTAAATTCAGGGAGACTTATCTTATGAAAAAGTTGGCCACTAAGAAATTTTACATTCTGCATTCTCCCCCATTGCATTAATGATTGTTATGAGTGAAGACTTAAACTGCAATGATAGCAGTAGATATCCAATTAATAAAATTGCATATTTTTAAAGTTTCAAAGTAATGGATAAATAGCAATGTTCTCAATTTTAAATATTAAAGAAAGAACTTAAATAGAGGATAAAATATTTTTTTCATTTTTTTTTGTTGTTGTTATTCTCCAGATTTTCTACTGTCAAAACTGCAATATCACAACTAAATTATTCTTTTTTATTTCCTTAGGGTGCCTCTGATTAACATTAATTAAAAAAACAAAATAATAAAAAGATCTTTAAAATGATAACTTCAAAATAGATGTTGATAAATAATAATAAATAAGCATATTTTATTTTCTTTTATTCAGTTTTATCAATAAGGTTAAATTATTGAATGTATAATTAAATAAGCAAGAATAAATTTTACAAATCATTTATTAAAAGCCATTCAAATTTCCTCTATGCTTCTAAACTCTGGGGACATATTTACCAAAGCAAATAATTATGAGGATTTTGCATTCTAGTGAGTGCAAACAACACGTATAAAGGAATGGTACTTAGATATAGATATATAGATATAGATATAGATATAGATATAGATATATTTATTTATTTATTTTGGAATACATGCAGTTATCTATAGACTGACACACAATTTTAGGTGATTCATACAGTCAATAAGGCGTACTCATGTGAATGATCCAAGAATAGAATCCATTTACTCATACCCAAGTGAATATTTTAGTGAACCTATAACTTTTTTGGTACTTTTATTTTTAATTAACATAATAAATTTGAAAACATGGGAAGCCCAGTGCTGTGAGGAAATTTCTATCAATTATTTCAACATTTGCTAAAGCATAATCAATCAGTAGGTACAATGGAGTGACTTTGATTTCTAAAGTTGGGAAAAGATTTCTTGTGTATTTTTAAAAGATGTCAGAAAATTTCTGTTGACAAACAGCATATTGTCAATGATAAGATATACGAAGCCAGAAAAAGTTGTTTAGTATAATTAGAAATTAAATACTACAATGTTGTGAATGATGTTAAAATAGTATAACTTATTATATAAAAGTGGCATTTAATAAATATCTAGATCATTGTACCTATTCTAATATACCTTAGGACAAATTATCAAGAGATAATTTAACAAATTCAGTCTGCAATGATCAGTTTATTTACATTTTATGAATTGTTTTTATATAATTCTAAAATACTTGATGTAGAGGGTAACAGATAGTGGGCGAACTCTGGGTGAGGTATAATACCCTTCAGCCCAGAGGAAACTTGCTGACAATGTCTGGTTTGGCTCCTCATCTACCCTAAGGGCTGTTGGCCTTCCTGAGAAGTCTGGGGGAAGTGACAACCTGTGTTGTTATTAAAGCAGTGTGATACCAATCATCTACATACAATAGCAAGTTATGTGGTCCCACATGCGCAATATATAGGTAGAGCATGCACAGTGTTGATTTGGTTATATAAGGGTATTAGGGTATATAAGAGTGAAGGAATTGTAATAAATGAACTCCATGTTTGAACATCCTTGTGGCTTTCAGCCTCATCACTCCTCCAACAAGACCAAGGATTTGGGGCTGGTCCTGAGATCCTCCAGAGAACTAGTACAGATGGCATATTTTGGCACCCCTGCATGGGAGCTCTAGAAAGCATAGTACATTTTGGCACCCCAACTTGGGGGCTCTAGAAAGCACACTACAAGTTTATAATGAGATTAAGTTATATCATATTTGCCAAAATAGGAATTTCATAGAGTAATCGTAGTCTCTGCAAGAGGATCCTCTATATAACCACATCCGTCTGTCTATCTACCTACTTATCTATTATCTATTTGTTTTATCTACTTCGGCATAGATGAATTTATTTGTGTAAATATTTATATGCATATGTTTTCACTCTCCAAAGCACTTCCCTTACCTTTAATCTATATTTAAATGCTATGAACAAATGTTAATAGGGTCTTTAAAAAAAATAGTGGCGGGTAGGGAGGGGGGCAGGAAATTTAGCAAAAAGACTTTATTTGTAACTTCTTATAACACCTCATACATACAATTAATTTTACATGATTAATTCAAAGAAAGATAGCCTCTTCTCTCAAGGAACTTGCAATCTATTGGGAAGACAACATGCAAAAAAAGACAGAAATGTTTGTGTATGGGGACAACAGTAGAAGTATCCAGGATAGGGATATCTTGGTCCATGGATCTGAAATAACAGAGTGCCATGAATGCAAAATGGAGTGGACTGATAGTCCAACATTTGACCTTCAATCAGAGGAGAGAAGAATCTGAAGAAGGTGGTATCAACCTATGTTTGTCTCAGCAGAATGGTGATATGATTAGAGGTGACTTGATTAAATCTCTCCCCTGACCTTGACTGGAGATAATTTAAGTCAGATGCTACATCAAGGCTTGAGCTCCACCCAGATTTCACTGGCACTTTTCTTTAGGAGTTAACATTACTCTGCCACTTCCCTCTTACCACTACTACTACTTCACTCACCCCCAAATCTCTTTCAAATAAAACCCAAGATAATCTTACTTCCTCCTGTATTTACTGATATAGTAACTATAAAATTAAGTTAAATTGGTCTTCTGATTATTTCTTCCTCATAATAAATTATTTCTTATTTCTCTGCTTTTGCCCAAGATGACACTTATACCTAAGATGTACTCCTTTACTTTTGTTTCATAGAATCCATACATTATTCAAAGGTCATCTCACATGTTAACTCCATCCTTCATTGCATAACCACACATACATACCCACAAATATATATATATAAGCATATATGTATACTATATATAGCATATATATATGTGTGTGTTATATATACTATATATATAGTATATATATATAGTCATAGACATATGCATAAACATAAACATATATACTATCACTATATACACATAGATTTGTATTTGTATAGAAAAACATGCAAAAACATATAAATATAAACATAAATATATGTATATATATATATATATACATGTCTATAAACACACAAACACACATACCTATATACATATACATACAAGTTGTTGTCCCTTATAAAACATGAGATTTTCTTTAAGGGCAGAATATCTTATTTTTATTTTTGTATTCTCATTACCTAGCAGCATGATTGACAAATAAGAGGTACTTAATAAGTGTTTATTTGTTAGTTAATTCTTAAATTAGTGATTTGCTGTTGAATTTATGTTATTATAATTTTTTTAAATTTCCTTTTTAGGTGACAACATTGTAAAAGCTATAGGTAACATTGTTCCCCCACTGAGTAACCAGAATAAATGAATTCATAATTGTAGACACTGTGTTCAAGCACTGTTGTTTTTATTTTTTTCAACTTCATCTCACAGACTGCTCTATACTTTATATCAATAAAAACTACTCATGACACTGATTTTTTTAATCTTAAAAATCTTTGAGAACATGGTTTCTGTATCATTTCTTTTTACAATCCTAATACTTAGCAAGGTATCCTTTTGTAGTGTATTTTTGTTCCGGAATTTTAAAAAAAAATGAAATTCAGTGGGAATAAACACAGAACAGAAAAGGAAGATTGGAAATGAAATTACCCATCACTATTAATACCACTTGTCTTTTTTTTTCCTTTTAAGTATATTTAATGGAAATTTGTTGCTGTTGTTCATTCTTTGTTTTCAAAGTGGGCCAGTTACATTATGGGATGACGTACAAATCAAATTTAAGTGAGACATAGTTGTACAAAGATGTGCTTCACTCTATCTTCCAGAATCATCAAAATCCAGTACAGGGATAGAATGGATGATTTTTGTGTCTTCAATATCTGACAAAACTCTCACCTCCTTAGGTTGCCTTCATAGCTAAGGGAATAAATTGTTCTCATTTGCCATTCTCAGGGGAAGCCTTCACATGCTTAGGGTAGACATCCCCAACTTGAGTTGAGTATTTAACACCTATACAGAGGAATTTGGATGGCAATGTCTTCATGTAAGACGAGTTTGGAATTTCTAAATGGGCAAGTTAAGATAACCTGTAAGAAATGCCCAAGAGATTGGAGCTAACTATATGTTTGGAGTGTTCTTTTTTTCTCTCTTTCTTCCCTATTTCTATGCTTCATTGTTCTTCCACTCATCCCATTAAAAATGAAAAGAAAAGAATAGTGAAAAGAAAAACCTTTTGAAACAAATGTCAGTCAAGTAAAAAAAAAAAATTGAGTCTTAAAATATTCACCTTATTCAGCATCTTGAATCCATTATCTCTATAAAAGTTGGGTAATAGTATAATTAATTAACAGATTAGAACTTCACAAGGGTTTGTCAAATTGAACTGCATAGCAGATTTCTGAATATTATTTCCTTTTGGAAAATGATCCTTTATATATCTATGATGGATTACTTAAAACCTGCTTGAAAAGTATGCTTGTAGCACTTACCTGGAATAAAGTTGTGGGGCCTCAGCTGTTCTAGTAAATGCTTAGGTATTCAGCTGAGGATAACTGCTTTTCCTATCTTACAGATCTCTTAAGAAGAGAAAATAAACTTTGTCTATGAGTGAGCATGCTGGGTAAAAGCCAACAAGACCACTAGGGATTGAGGAGGAGGAGATGGAAAATGAACTGCAGCAGGAGATATTATAGTAGTTCAATTAGGCACAGAATGTGATTGAGGGGGACAGAATGCATGAAGTCTAGTGGAGAGGGAGAAAATTGAGATCAGCAGCTGATTGAGTAGAACAATAGGAGTCTTTCCTTTGGCTTTATCCCCACATTTGGTCCTTATAGACTTTGCTATTAGCTTGAAATGACACTTTGAAGAACAGGTAAGAGAGGCAGAAGCCTGAGATTTGAGGCAATTTAAAGGAATATAGGAAAAGGAAAAAATAGTAGAGAAAGAAAAGAAATCAAGTACTGTATGTTCAGGCTTGTCCATATTACCTTCCAAATTTTAAAGAGTTGCAAAGAGGGAAGAAAATATAAAATTCTTCATAGGTTTTGCAAGAATAGTAGATAATAGGAAAAAGTTCTTAAGGGGACATGCTTCATAAGGGACAGGAGATTCACAGCAAGAGATTGTGTTAGGAAGTAGTATTTGTTTTGGATTTATTAATTATTCTAGGATAAAACCAAGGCAATTATTTGGCAATTAATATGGAAGGCCTGATTTTCTTGAAGCTAATATCACATATACAGAAAAATCAATTTCATTTTAACTATAAAAGGAAAGAATATTTAAGGCCATTGGAAGAACTTTTTAATGATTTTTACTTTGAAGCAGCTAAAAGGGTCTGCATATGAAGCAGTAGACATGTTTAGGAAATGATGTGAACTGTTTTAATAAAGACTGATCTAATAGCAAGATCATTAAAAGTAGAAATGAAAACTATACTTGAAAATTATACAGCTTTATATTTACCTCAAAACTTCATAAGGTGAGTATTAAAAAGGTAACAGTATCCTAATTTTTCAGATGAAGAAAATGAGGCACTGAGGGATTAGACATTTAGTTATGTAATTTGTCCTTTCCACTTAACTTATGAAATTCAAGAATAGGATTAAAATCCAGGCTTCATAGGCTTTGAGAATTTTTTTTCCCTAGCTCCCACTGCTTTTCAAGAAATAGTAAAAATCAGAGAAAAGGTTTCAGATTTTTCCCTTCCCTAACTGGCATTTTACATCTTGTCTTAAGGTTTTCAAATTACTTTATGTGCATTACATCATTTGGCTTTATGGCAATTTTGAGAGGTGTTGCCACTATGATTAGTGTGTCCATTTTATAGAGGAGGAAATTAAGGTTCAGTGAGGCTAAATGATTTTTCATGGTCACAAAGCTCAAATCAAGGCCTTCTTAACCCTACAGACAGTACTGTAACTTTTAGGCTGATTGATCTATAACTTATTTAAATAGGATTTGAATTATGAATCATATCTTAGAAAGGCAAGGTCACGGAAGAGGAGAATTGTCTGCAGATAGCCATAGGATCGGAAAGAGTTTAAATATCTGAATGTAAAAATAAGGATTGTTCTTCTAGAGGTAGACTGAAAAACATAATTCTAAAGATGTCTGAAACAAGAATATTAGTATATAGGAAAAGGATGAGTAAAACATAAATCAATCAACAAGTATCTACACTTATTATATGGGTGAGGCAATGTTAAGTCCTGGGTCAAAAAAAAAATAAGAACAGTAGCCAAGATCTGGGGTGCTTATAGAAATAGGGCTAGAAAATATGATTAGTGAACATCTAAACAGCAGACAATCAGTGGAGATCCAAGTGAATTTATAGCATATAGAAAATCTAGCCTTTGGTAACAGAAAACTCCTGCTTAAGTGATTGTGGTTCAAGGCAGATGAGGAAAGAAAAAATGCATATATACATATATAAATATAGTTAGAAAATATAGAAATAATGTGTTACATATAGATGCATACATGCACAAAATTTTTAAAATGGCTATTAGAATAAAGTTAAATTTTAATTCTAAGACTTAGTTTTTATGGCACCAAATTCAGAATCAGACCCATAGCTATATCGATGTGATACTGAAAGCACTAGGGCTCTTTAGATATTCCCTTCTTAGAGTAAGATTTCCAGAAACTTTGTGTTCTGTATAGTCTCACAAAGGTAGTAATTGGCAGAGATAGTATCTAATTTCCTCTGAAGTAAAATGCTGAGTTTCCTTATGATATCATGCTAACTCTTAGGTATATCAATCTTGGAATATAGACAGAGGTGTCTAGATAGAATATTTTAAGACAATGAATCATAGTAGAAATTGAAAGCAATTTATATTAAAATAGTAATTACACATTCTCCACCACACACATCTGATCTTCTAAATATGGCAAACAAACAAAACAAAATAAGAAAGCTTTTTTTCATTGGATCAAGGACCAGAAGCCTAGAGGGCCACATAGTCATGACTAGAAAGCCAAAAGGCTCATTCTCTCTTCTCCCTGTGGTAGTAGTGGTGCGGGAGTGAAATTTAGACTCCAATGTTGAAGATTGCCTTGAGAGACTTCCAAAGCAGATTTAAGGGCCATGCAGCACCTTCAGGTTCATCCTCCTTTCCCATTGATAGGTTAGAATAGGCAGGTGGATAATTTTGAAGCTTAAGAAGATATTAACCCACCTGTGAGGTTCAAACTTCCAACAACAAACCTGATAGCCAGTTAATCAGTAAACTAGCCTTCCCTCCACAGGGCTACCAATGTCTTTCATGAAATTTATAACTAGGAGTTTCAAATGAGTAAGATTTTTTTTAACATTTAAATCAAGGTAGAATTTTTTTTTAATTTATTTTTTTTATTAAAGCTTTTATTTGTATAACATATGTATGGGTAGTTCCCCAACATTGATCTTTACAAAGCTTTCCATTACAAATTTTACCCCCAGTCCCCTCCCCTCCCCTAGATGGCAGGAAGTCCACTACATGTTAATAATGTTGAAATGCTTGAGAAGTTATGCAAGAAAAATCCTATCAAGGTAGAATTTTTTAAAAGAAAATAACAGAACAAGGATTATAACAAATAAGCTGCTCAATTAGTAGATATATTTTGTGACAATGTAACAAGTAATTTTTTTTAATCACTGAGATTAAAAACTAAACTTTGCAATGCATGTGCAATGCAAGACAGACAAGGCATAACAATGAAAAGGGATTGTGATATCCAAGTAGTTCTTATTGTAGCTTGAAATGATGTCAATTGATAACCAAAGTGAAAAAAAAAACAGATGTTAAAAATATATATAAGGAATATGTCAGATAAGCTAGAACAAAAGGTAATAAAATATACATAAATCTGTATGAAAATGGCAATATTATGGTGTTGATACTGTGAAAATGAAGTCTCAGATTTCATGATTCTTTACTTTGCCTACCACTTTCCTCAGTATACACAAGTTGGAAAGAATTTGTATGCTCAAGGGAAGATGTCTAATAACAGAACAATGGTTTATGAAAAAAAGGGCATGGGAAAGAAGGTGAGATTTAAGGTATAATGTAATTCTAATACAGTTTTTAAATATTTACCCTGCAGAAGATATTGTGCTAGGAATTATTAGCTAGGGAATCCAAAAGAAAATAAAACAAAATACATGAAAACACTTTCTGTCATAAAAAAGATAGGAGAATGTCAAGTTTTCCCATGAAGTGTAAGCAGTTTGGGGAAAAGAACACATTTTAGGCAATTTGAATAACGTAAGCAAAAGCACATAAATAGGTAAAAAAAAGGAGTTTGCAAGAGAATTCTGAGTCCAATATAACTGGAATATAATGAAAATTATTTGGATAGGTATGAAAATTATTTAGAAAGCATAAATAAAGTTTTCTTTTTTTTT
>JAJPUD010006834.1:93389-120346 GCA_023553655.1 Myrmecobius fasciatus
GGTATGTTGTCTCATTATTTTCATTCTCCTGGATGAAATTATTGATTGTGTCTATAATTTGCTGTTTCACCCATTCATTCTTTTGGATAAGATTATTTAATATGTAATTAACTTTTGGTCTATTTTCTCCTGGCCTTATGTACCATGTGATTTTTATTACATAATCTGAAAAAATGCATTTACTATTTCTGCCTTTCTGCATTTGATTTTGAGGTTTTTTGTGCCTTAAAAATGGTCAATTTTTGTATAAGTTCCATGTACTACTGAGAAAACAGTAAACTCCCTTCTGCTTCTATTCAATTTTCTTCAAAGATCTATCATACCTAACTTTTTCTAACATTTTGTTTACCTCCCTAACTTCTTTTCTTATTTATTTTGTGGTTTGATTTATCTAATTCTGAGAGAGCAAGGTTGAGATCCCCTACTAGTATAGTTTTGCTGTCTATTTCTTCTTGCATCTCTCAACTTCTCTAGGAATTTGGATGCTATACCACTTGGTGCATATATGTTTAGTATTAATATTGCTTCACTATCTATGCTACCCATTAATAAGATATAGTTTCCTTCCTTATCTCTTTCAATTAGATATATCTTTGCTTTTACTTAATCTAAGATCAGGATTGTCACCCCTGATCTTTTTTAATTAACTAAAGGCTTATCTATTTTGTTGTTGTTGTTGTTGTTGTTTATAAAACCAAATCTTAGTTTGATTTATTAATTCAATAGTTTCCTTATCTCCAATTTTATTAATCTCCCTTTCTATTTTCAGAATTTGCAATTTGGTATTTAATTGAGGGTTTTTAAATTGTTCTTTTCCTAGCTTTTTAAATTGTAAGCCCAATTCATTGTACTTCTCTTTCTCTATTTTTTGTAGCTAAGTATCTAGAGACATAAAGTCACCCCTTATAACAGCTTTGGCTATATCCCACAAATTTAGGTATGTTGTCTCATTATTGTCTTTCTCCTGGATGAAATTATTGATTGTGTCTATGATTTGCTATTTCACCCATTCATTCTTTAGGATTAGAATAATTAATTTCCAATTAAATTTTGGTCTATCTTTTCCTGGCCCTATATTACATGTGATTATTATTGCATCATAATTTGAAAACAATGCATATATTATTTCTGTCTTTCTGCATTTGATTTTGAGTTTTTTATGCCTTAACACATGGTCAATTTTTGTATAAGGTCCATAAACCACTGAGAAAAATTTAAACTCCCTTCTGTCTCCATTCAATTTTCTCCAAAGATCTATCCTACCTAACTTTTCTAACATTTTATTTACTTCCCTAAATTCTTTCTTGTTTATTTTGTGCTTTGATTTATCTAATTCTGAAAGAGCAAGTTTGAAATCCCCCACAAGTATAGTTTTGTTGTCTATTTCTTCTTGCATCTCTTTTAACTTCTCCTCTAGGAATTTGGATGCTATGCCACTTGGTGCATATATGTTTACTATTTATATTGCTTCATTATCTATGGTACCCTTTAGTAAAATATAGTTTCCTTCCTTATCTCTTTTAATTAGATCTATCTTTGCTTTTACTTAATCTAAGATCAGTATTGCTACCCCTGAATTTTTTTTCTGAAGCAAAAAAGATTCTGCTCCTGCTTTACCTTCACTTTGTATGTATATCTATGCTTTAGATGTATTTCTTGTAAACAACATATTATAGGATTCTGCCTTTTAATCCATTCTTCTACCTGCTTCCATTTTATGGGAGAGGTCATCCCATTCACATTCACAGTTAAAATATATAATTCTGTATTTCCTGCCATCTTATTTAACAAAAGTTGTTTTTCTCTTTCCTTTCCCCTTTTTCCCTCCCTTTCTCCCCAGTATTTTACTTTTGATGACTACCTTCATCAAACAGTTCTTCTCCCTTTAGAGACTCCCTTTTTTAACCCTTTCCCCTAGTAATTCTGTTTCCCATTCTGTTAGTCTTTCCCTTTGTTTTCCCCTTTTCCTCCATTTCCCTTTAAGGAGGGACAAGTTTCTCTATGAAACCAAATATGTCTGATATTCTCTCTCACACAATGCTCATTCCCCTCTTTGTTTCCTCAAGTATATAAGGTTTTCTATGCCTCTTCATGAGATATTACCTTATTTTAAACTTCTTTCTTTTACCTTGTTTTTCCTCCTTTTTCCTCTTTTTCCTATATGATCCCCTTTCCACCTCTAGTTTCTTTTTCATATTATCAAAGTAAAACCAAATTATACCCACATTCTCTAATTATACCAGTAATGCAAATATAGCTCTCAGGAATTCTTTCCATTTTGCCTTTTTATGCTTTTCTTGAGTTCTGTGTTTGGAGATCAAATTTTTTGTTCAGATCTGGCCTTTTCATTAGAAATAGGTGAAATTCACTTATATCATTAAATATCCATCTTCTTCCCTGAAAGATGATGCTCATTCTATCTAGATAGCTTATTCTTGGCTGTAATCCAAGTTCCTTTGCCTTTCTGAATATCTGATTCTAGGTCCTTTGATCCTTTAATGTGGAAACTGATAGATCCTGGGTGATTCTAATTATGGCTCCTCAGTATTTGAATTGTTTCTTTCTAGCTTCTTGCAATATCTGTTCCTTAGATGGATAGTTCTGAAATTTAGCCATGATGTTCCTTGGGATTTAGTTTGGGGTTCTCTTTCAGGAGGTGATCGGTGAATTTTTTGTACGGCCAGTTTACCTTCTGATTCTAAAACATCAGGGCAGTTTTCTTTCACAATTTTCTGTAAGATAGTGTCTAGGTTATTTTTTTTGTCATGGCTTTCAGGAAGTCCAATAATCCTTATATTATCTCTTTAGGTCTATTTTCCAAGTCAGTTATTTTTCCTAGGAAATATTTCAAAATTTCTTCTATTTTTTCATAATTTTGGTTTGACTGATTTTATAAGTCTCATTGGTTCATTCCTTTTCATTTGTTCCATTCAAATTCTTCAGTTACTTTTTTTTTTTTGCTTTTTGCTGAGGCAATTGAGGTTAAGTGACTTACCCAGGGTCATACAGCTAGGGAATCTAGTCTGGGACCAAATTTTGAACTCAGATCCTCCTGACTTCAGGGCTGGTGCTCTATCCACTGCACCACCTAGCTGCCCCTTCTTCAGTTACTTGTTTTTAGGTCCTTTTATAATTAGCTTAATGAATTTTTTTGTTCATTGCCATCTTTTTCCATTTCACCAATTTTGTTTTTCAGTGAATTATTATTGCAACGATTTCCTTTCATTTCCCCATTTTTCTTCTTTTTATGATTTTATGATTTTTTTTATGATTCTATATGCTTTTTTCCAGGAAAGCCAGGAAATAGAGACCAGCTCATGTCTCCCTTTTGTGGTTTCCTCTTGAATTGCTTTACTTTTACTTACTTTTAGGAACCTCAGGATCTGAGATCTGTTCTTTTTTCTCTCTCCACAAAACAGTGTCTATGGTGATAATTCCTTTTTTTTTTCATTTTTCAAAGTTTGAGGTATGTTCAAAGCAAAGGAGCAACAGGTGCTTTAATTTGTCCTGGGGCAGTTCTGCTGATTAACATCTGGTGCTGGGCAATTGGGGCCAGGTACTGCATTCTCATTGGTTTAAAATCTACCTTTTATAAAAAGATCTGCCAAAGCACCTGCTTGCAACCATGACAGAGTAACCTAAGAGATTCACAGAAACTTTCCAGGTGTTTACAAACTGCCACACTCTAAGTTCTTGCCTGGGTTCCTGACCTGGTCTCCCTGTGCTGCTGTCTGGGCTTGGCAGACTGTCCCTCAACCTAACTCAAACAGATCTGTTCTGATGTTCTTTCAAGGTAACTTCTGTGAATGTGTTGTATTCCAAGTATTTCACTGGGCTTTGACTCAAAAATCAGTTTAGAGGCTTAATCTAATGTTGGTTTGAGAGTAGGCCACAGGTCACAGAGGAGTAGTGTCTTTACTCCACCATTTTGACTCTGACCCCCATAATCATAAATATTTTTAATTAAAAATTATTGTGACTCAATAATGATTTTGAGTTCAGCAATATTTTTTAGTTTGCCAGAGGAGGGAAATTTCATAAAAACACAATAAATTCTGGATTGGCACTATTGAGTTTGAAGATACCTATATCCAGTTTGAGAAGTACAAAATTTAGTTGGAGATCTGAGAATGTTGTTTAGGTGGAGATTGTGGATATACAGAGCTGGTAATTGTATGCATAGAGATGATACTTGAACTTATGTGAACTTATAAGACCATTAAGTGAGATGGGATAGAAGACAAACAAACAAATAAACAAAAACAGGTGGTTAGTGTATAAATATATATTATTGGCCTATTAAACACTGTGATAAGGGCTGGAGATAGAAATAAAATAAAAAATAATTCCTTCACTTGAGATTTAAATCTGATGAGGGACAAAACATGCAAATATTTATGTACCAGTAAGATATATGTAGAATAAGTTTGAAATAATAAACAGGAAAACACTATATCCAGAAGCTACTTCAAGAAAAAACTTGAAGGACAGAAGGAGGTAGATAAGAAAAGGTATGACATTCCAGGTTCAGGACACAAATTTAAGTAAAAGCAAGGATGTAATCATTGGATATAGGACTATCATGCAGAATCTTATATAAGACCCTTGGCTAAGCGTTGACAAGAAAGATAGATCACTTTCTCTTGCTAAATAGTAGTGCTTTCTCCATTGCACATATTTTAAACTAACTTCCCTATGCTTAGCTTATACTCTATCCTCAATTCTGTATCTTAGAAATCTTGTTAACTTAAAGGCACAGAATATGTATCATCTACTAAATGAAACCTATACTTCTCACCTTCGATTTTTAGGAATCTTTATAGTCTCAAATAAACATACATAGACTTTGTTTTCATTTGTACCTTCTAGTGAAAGGAAATAATTTATTTGAATGCAGGAATTGTACATGTGTGTATAAGTACTTTCTTTCTTATAATTATACTATCTTGTAATTGACAAGCATTTTCATAAAAACACATTGAATTCAATAGCTGTTTTGGACCGAATGGCATTTTTTGGCCTGTTACATTGAATAACATTAAGCCAAATCAGCATCATGACCAGCAGCATCTGCGGATGCTGATAAATGTGATTATATAACATGCCATTTAATGTCATATTTTCAGGAATACTTTTAAAAATGCAACCAGAAATATAATTGTCACATTTCCTTTGAGTGACAATCTATAAAAATAAAGGCATGCAAATAGATGTGAAGATATACCAACATTCAACTACATACCTAAATTTGTTTAAACACAGATTTTAGAGTATTAAGTCTTTATAGTGATGCAAGTATTACTAATTGTCATAGGTTGAAAATGACAGCAAACAGTATGATTTTGCCTGGCTAGAGTGCATAAATTGTAAAAAGCTGAGAAAAGATAAAAATTTTATTTAGTGCTGCATCACTTTAATAAAATTATACCAAAGTAGTTTAAAGTAAAGGAAAATTGAAAATGATAGCGTTCTTATTTAGTTAATATAGTTATTAGTTAAATCTTGATAGTTAAATATTATTTATTTCTAATTAATCTTATTTAAGTAGTTAAAGCTTATTTAAAATTCCTTATTTCACATATTATTAGAAATGAAATTTCAAAAATATTATCAGTTGATTTGGACAGAAAGATAGGCTGCAAGTGGTCATATCAGGAAAATACTAAACAAAATTGTAATTAAAATATAATTTATGTCAATATTTGATTGAAAAATAAACATAAAATTATTGAATGACTATAATATGTTATTTCTGCTTATTGAATTGATTAAAAAAATCCCTACAGTTTGCACATAAGTAACTTTAAAATTCAATAACACCTATCAGGTAACAATTTCATTCATAACAGTTGAATCTATCCAGGTGTTTGGTGACAGAAGATGCCTTTTTCTGATACAATTATATTTAATATGCCAATTGAGGATTAAGATAGCAATATTTGAAAAGATGGAATTTCATTATCATAATTGCTTCATGGAAATATCTAATGTCATAATGTATAAAAAGGATATAATTTAAAATCCAGAGTCAAAGATCTATGAGAAGAATATAATGGAACAGGAATTGCATATACAAGAAATGAGAAATTTAAGTTTACTTTTCAATCAGCTATACTAATAATCAATTGTATTTTCCAAAGATAATTTTGTCTTGTATTTTCCTGATATAAGCACTTATAGCACTTATAGCCTAAATATTTTTTTTTAAATTTTATTTTATTTGCATAACATATGTGTGGGTAATTCTTCAACAATAACCCTTACATAGCTTTCTGTTACAAATTTTTCCCCCCAACTTCCCCACCCCTTCCTTAGATGGCAGGATATCCACTACATGTTAATTATGTTAAAATATTGGCAAATCGAATATATGTATACATATTTCCAAACTTATCATTGTTGTGCAAGAAAAATCTTATCTACACAAACGATATATCAGATAAAGGAAACACAATGTAAGCAAACATCAATCAAGGAGTATGAGAATGTTATGTTGTGGTCCACATTTCGCATCCCTCTCTCTGGGTGTATATGGCTTTCTTCAGTGAACAATTGCAGGTGGTTTGAGACATAGCATCGTTGAAGAGAGCCATGTCCATCAGAATTAATTGTCATATAGTACTGTTGTTGCGGTGTATAATGATCTCCTGGTTCTGCTCATTTCACTCAGCATCAGTTCATGTAAGTCTCCCCAGGCCTCTCTGAAATCATCTTGCTGGTCATTTCTTACAGAACAATAATATTCCATAATGTTCATATACCATAATTTATTCAGCCATTCTCCAATTGAAGGGCATCTATTCAATTTCCAGTTTCTAGCCACTACAAAAAGGGCTGCCACAAACATTCTTGCACATGTGGGGCCTTTTCCTTTCTTTATGATTTCTTTGGGATATAAGCCCAATAGAAATGCTGCTGGGTCAAAGGGTATGCACAGTTTGATAACTTTTTGAGCATAGCTCCAAATTGTTCTCCAGAATGGCTGTATCCGTTCACAGCTCCACCAACAATGCATCAGTGTCCCAGCCCTCCCACAACCCCTCCAACATTCATCATTAACTTTTCCTGTCATTTTAGCCAATCTGACAGGTGTGAAGTGGTACCTCAGGGTTGTCTTGATTTGCATTTCTCTGATCAACAGTGATTTGGAGCACCTTTTCATATGACTATAAATAGTTTTAATTTCATCCTCTGAAAATTGTCTGTTCATATCCTTTGACCATTTATTGATTGGAGAATGGCTTGCTTATAGCCTAAATATTAAAGAAACATTTTTCTGTCCAAATCAACTAATAAAATTTTCAAAATTTAATATCTAATAATATGTAGAATGAGGGATTTTAAGTAAGATTTAACTATTAAGAAAGATTTACTTTTTTTTTTTTTTTTACTTGAAACTAGTTAGGTCTAATTCTATTGAAGTGATACAACAAAAAATAACATTATTTTCTGAAAACTTTTTAAAATTTATGTTCTTTAGCCTAACAAAAGTATACTCTCTGTTTTCTGTCATTTTAAACCTCTGTGACAATTAGTAATACCTGTATCACTGTTAAGCTTTAAAGCTCAAGACTCTGTGTTTATTCAAATTTAGGTGTTTCAATATTGATATATCTCCACATTTATTTGTATGACTTTATACAGATTGTGGTAGTCATCCAAAGGATATGGAACAATTATATTTATGTTCATATTTTTAAAAATTATTTCTGAAAATATGATGAAATGAGATGACATAATGCCATTTGTCAAATCAGGAGGTGTTGCTAGGCATAGTCCTGAATTCTCTTAGTGTTATCTTCCATAAAAAGCAAAAAAAAAAAAAAAAAAAAAAAGCCTTCCTGCTCTCTCCACCTCCCCCCCCAAAAAAATAAAAGAAACAAACAAAAAAAAACACCTATTGAAACCAGTGAATATTTATCAAAAGCCTGTCAATCTCAAGTCAGTATAAAGATAAGAAAAAGCACATACCCATAGATCAACATTAATCCTTTTCTTCCAAGTATTTATTTTCTACTACTAGAATTTACAATATGAAAACAAAGTCTATGTATGATAATTTGAGAGGCAGGGGAGCACTGAATACCTAAGGGCAACAATATTCATTGTGTAGAGTGAGACATTTATATAGTGATTGTTCACCAGTTAAGTATCAGTCAATTAAATATTTTCTTTAAAAAAAAAATAGACAAAAAGGAAAGTGTAATTACAAAGCACAATAGAGATTTTGCATAAAATGCATTTTGTTTTCCTAGGAGTAGAATTTATTATACTTTGATGTTAGTTGATAAGAGAAGTAAAACAATTGTCTTCTCTAGAAGACTCTAAAAAACAGAATAGCTTCACATTAGTGTAGTAAGATTCTTCTGTGATATTTCCTGAAGGCTGGCTGATGGCATTACATGATCTTTCAGTTCTGTTAGTGAGATAATTAGCATTTTGGAGGTTTTTCATCTTTCCCATCAATATCTTATAAAGAATCCTTTCTCTGACCTTGATTAATTACTGATTATGTGACTCAATAAATATTAATTGAACTGAATGAGCTAATTGAGTTGTGTTCTATTCAAAAGAAATATTTAACACATCATTGTTTTCTAAGATTTGCATTTGATAAATTGGTAAAAATTACCATATTATCTGATTTATAGAATAGATATTTTTCCTTCTTCTTATTTTGTAAATGTTTTAATATTTTTGCATGACTTTAAACTTATTGGTTCCATTTTCTGTTTCTTTAATTTAATCATCCCAACTACAATGCTGAGTGAACATGGTACTGTTTTCTGCTTCCTCAGTTTTCTATTTTGTTTTATTTTCCCTTCTATATTCCAGCATATGAGACACAATCAAAAAATGTTAATAATCATTGTAGTTTTTCCTCCAGTTATATCTAAAATTGTTCCTTACATGTTTTACTTTTTAACACTTTATCATATTATACACATACACACATTATATATGGATTTGTCTACTTAGACAAAAAGATAATTGTGCACATATGGACATGAAGACTTTAAAAAGTGCCAAAAACCTGGATTATGAATAAAATAATTTGGTCATTTGGTCTTGTAAGTTCACTTTGCTGACTGAAAATACTTAGTATATTAATACTTCAGTTTTTCTTTTTCTTTTCATCTTGAGAAAGCCAAAAAACAAATTTTTTGTTAACATATCTCTAGCAAAGTACTGTTCCTGCTGTATATTTTAAGAAGCTACAGTTTTACTTGTTAGAGGTCTCCAAGGAAAATAAGATCAATAACTCCTCACAGCAGGAGATACTTTACTGTCTGTAGGATGCTATAATATACTACTGTGTACGAAAAAAAGAAGTACTATTCTCAGCTTGTCTTTGTGCAATTGAGCAAGCATCTATTAAAACAAGTGAAATGACTTTGTCTAGGAATTTAATGTCCAGATCATTAGGCATGAGAGTCACTCTGTAATTACATTTTCATGTTAAGGCTACTTTTTAAAATACAATTATGGAATACATGTTGAATGTTTTAATTTATTTCACACAATTTGCCGATGGGCAAGTTCTTAGATACAATCATTTCCTAAAGAATCTACCACTAGTTAGAATAAGAACTGAGATCATGAAATACTAGCATTTGGTAAGAAATTGACCTATGGATGGAGGTAATATGCATCATCCTGCTTTTGCCATGATAAAATTTTCCCCTTGAATTTTTCACTTGCCAATATGGCTGGAATATATTAAGGTTATAATTATGGCATTTTGAATTTGTGTCAAAAGGTCAAAAATATTCAAATGATAACTGGATGTTAAAAATGACTCATTAAGTCTTACTGCCAAGCTTACAGTATCCAGTGTATATTATGATCAAAATTATGAGGATGTCCTTCCCCATGTGTATTTTCAGCTTTTTTTTTCACTTCTGGAATTGGATGATTTTATAACTCTCAGAAATGTAAACACATTTTGAAAACTATCATTTTCTATTTTGGTTTCCTTTTACTATTAACCTTTATGAAGTTATCTATAAAATTAAGAAATTCTGAAATGCAAATCAAATTACCAATAAAGGAATTTACATATTTTTTTTTATTTTCCCCCTCTTTTAAAAGAGTGCAATCCTTATTCTCATTTCCCTTACTTGTTGTCATTAAACTAAAATAAGACTTTCAAGATAATACAATTTTAGTTTTATGTAATTTTGTACAATATGCTTAACAGTACCATTGATGGTATCCAAATTTAAAATCAAATGGACAAACAAATGGCAACAAATATCTGTGATAAGTGAAAGATGTAAGTATGAAAGGTGGGTGTTAGTTGTGGTGAGATATAACATGATAATCTATATACATCTTTCATGTTAAAATGACATTCTTTCTTAAGTGAATTAAAACATATGTCCCTGGATGTAGAGTAGATTGCCATTGGAATATACATATTAGATATCAACATACACACATATGTATGCACACACAAAATAGATATATGTATAACCTGTATTATCTTTCTATCTATTATAGATGTATATATGGTTGTGGATGCAATGCATTTGTATATATGTATAAAATTTGTACATATGTATTACATATACATTTTTATATATGTATAAATTTTCTTGAAATGAAAATTTATTGCTTTTTATTTTGAATTCTCTCATGTTCTGCTGTTTCAGTGAAATTTGCTTTTTTCCCCTTTACCTACTTTGTATTTAACTTTCAAATAAATAAATAAAAATAAAAATAGGTCAAACGATAAAACATGTAGAAAAAGTATATGAAAAGAAAAATATCTTGAAAAGCAGAATTGACCTAAAGGAAAGATAGACTCAAAAATAAACTGATGAATAAACTACTTAAAAAGTAGAATTGGCCAAATATAAAAAGAAATACAAAAGCTCACTAAAGAAGATAATTTATTGAGACATTAGAACTGAGCAAATAAGTGTTAATAACATTATAAAAAAAATCAAAAAGCAATCAAACAAAACCAAAGGAATGAAAAAAAAATACAATGTAACATCTCAGTGGATAAACCAACTGACATAGAAAATAGATGCATGAGAAATAATTTTTAAAATATTGGGCACCTTGAAAGCCACAATCAATAAAACAATGTATACATTATATTTTAACAAATTATGAAGAAAAATAGCGCTGATATTCTAGAACAAGAGGATAAAATACAAATTGAAAAAAAAATTCACTTCCTAAAAGAGATCCTCAAATGAATACTCCCAGGAATATTAGAGTCAAAATGTAGAGGTCTTATTAAGTTAAGGAAAGAATATTTGACTCAGCCAGAAAGAAACATTTCAAGTAATATAGAGCCACAGTCAGGGAAACATAAGATATAGTAGCTTCTACATTAAAAGAAAAGAGCATTTGGCATACAGTATTCTGAAGGGCAAGACATCTATGATTACAAATAAGAATATTCTACCCCAAAAAAATCAAGTAAACTACTTCAGGGAAAAGGACCAAAAAATTGAAATTGAATCATTCTTGATGAAAATAATAGAGGTGACCACAAAATTTTAATTTAATATAAAAGATTCAAGAGAATCACAAAAGGGTAAACAGGAAGGGAAAACTGTAAGAGTCTTAATAAAATTATACTGTTTAAATTACTACCTGGGAAGGTGATACATATAGTACATGAGACCTTTCTTATTATTGGGAAAGTTACATAGAGGAGTAAATCAGTGAGGCAGTTCATAGTGTTAACTCAGAAGGAAAACTTTGGGAAATCAGGCTGTTTCCTGAACAGTCCACACACACTCAAGGGTCACCTATGTTCAAAGCCAAGGCTCATAGCTGCACAGAAAGCTTGGGATAGCACCCCCTATGCCCCAGGAGAAGAGTTTCACTTTAAAAGTAAAAGAAAAAAAAGGAAAGAAAAGAAAATGAGCAAGAAACAGAAAAGAATCTTGGCCATAAAAAGCTAGTACAAGAAACAAACTTGACAAAGAATGACATACATAATAAATGTAAAAGGCTGGGACAGAATTTATTATGTATCAGCAGAATGGGGATAGGGCAGAACAAAACATAAACTCAGAAGAGAAGAAAATGTCCACAGAAGAAATCACAAAGAGTGAGATAAAGTAGCCTAAAGCCCAAAGAAGCATCTTGGAAATGTTCATAAAAGAATACAAAGGGCAAATAAGAGGGGTAGAAGAAAAATAGAAAAGAACCGAGAGATATTGATGAGAGAGTCAACAGTTGGAAAAGGAAGGGGAAAATTGTATGAAGAAAAGAACTCCTCAAACAATAGAATAAACCAAATAGAAAAAGAGATAAAAAAATATGTCAAGAAAGTCATACATTAAAAACTAGAACATGGCAAACAGAAATTAATGATTTTATAAGACAGAATCAATGAAACAAACTATAGAGAATGAAAAAAACTAAAGAAAATGTGATATGCATCATTGGAAAAATAGTGAACCTGGAAAATAGGTCCAGAAGAAACAATTTCAAATTTATGGGCCTACCTGAAGTTCATGGCCAAAAAATTAGCCTGTATAACATTCTATAAGAGATAATTAAGGAAAATGGCCTCAATATTCTAGCAACAGAAAGGAAAATATTCATTAAAAGAATCCATTGATCACCTATGGAAAGAGATCTCATAAGAAAATGCCAAAAAAACATTGTTGCAAACCTCAAAAAGTATAATCCCAAGAGAAAAATACTGCAAGCTGTCAGGGAAAAACCATTCAAATATCAAGGAGCAACAGTCAAGATTACACAGGATCTGGCAGGTTCTAAAATAAAGGATCAGAGGGCTTAGAATACCATATTTTGTAAAACAAAGGACCTGGGGTTACAACCAGGAATTAACTACCCAGTGAGATTCAGCATCATCTTTCAGGGGAGGACAGTGAATTTCAATTCCAATAATTTCTGTTAAAAAAAAGAGTTAAATAGACAATATAATCTACAAACATAGGATGCCAGAAAACCAACCATAGAAAGGTAAACTTATGCGAGATCACCTCCTTCACTTTCCCCTCCAGAGCCATCTGAGTCCACTATCACGATATAGATTAAGATGAATGGATATTGCCCTGAATGTCTTTGTTTGTTTGTTTGTTTGTTTTTTGTTTTTTTTTAAGCTAAGGTTTTCAACAGGTCTTAATTTGATTAAGGCTGCACATATTCAGTGATTGAGAGTAAATAGCAATTGAGGTAAAGAATCTCTTTTTTCATCTTTTTCCCAAAAAACTTAAGTAATTAACTAATTAGGTAATGAAGGAAGGGAAGACTCTCAAGGTTTCTGGCCAAAGAAGAAATTACTGATATTTATATTTAGTCTCAGTCAATCAGAACCCAAACAATAAACAAATATGGTGACCAACTTATTGGTGAGCAACTAGAATTATATTAGTTTCGGTTTAAGGCCTTGTCCTTAAGAAATAAATCTAGCCAGTAAATCCCAAGATAAGTTGAGGGGGGTTCAAAGGTGCAAAGACAAAAACATACTTTTAAGAGATCTGCCATGACAACACCTCCTTGATGTCATAGTTCTCTTCATGAATGATAAACAACCCTTTGTGAATAAAGCTGCCCTGGAATTGGTCAGTTGGAAGACTCTTTCCATCTTTCTTTTTTATCCTACCTTCTTTTCTTCCTTCCTTCCTTCATTTTTCCTTCCTTCCTTCCTTCCTTTCTTCCTTCCTTCCTTCCTTCCTTCCTTCCTTCCTTCCTTCCTTCCTTATTGAAGATGGAATTTTCTGGTCAGATCTGATCTTTTAATAAGGAGGGGTTGAAAGTTTCCTATATCATTGAATCTCCAACTTTGCCCTTGAAGAATATACCCCATTTTGTTGTGTAGGTGATTCTTGATTGTATTCCATACTGCCTTGCCTTCCAAAATTTATTCCAAATCTGCCTATTCTTTAATGGAGAAGTTTCTAAATCTTAGGTAATCCTACCTGTGGGTCCTTGAAATTTGACTTTTTTTTTTCTTTCTGATTACTGTATTTTCTTCTTTATTAGTAAATTCTTGAATTTGTCTCCATTATTCCCTAGAGTTTTCATTTTATGACTTTTCAGGAAGTAATCAATTGATTCTTTCAAAGACTGTGCTACCCTCTGGTTTTCAGATATCAGGGTACTATTTTTTGATAATTTCTTGAAAGATTCTGTCCTGACACTTTTTCTTTTTTTCATGATTTTCAGGTAATTTAATAAATCTTAAATTAACTCTCCTGGATCTATTTTCCAAATCAGTTGTTTTTCCAATGAAACATCTTATATTTTCTCCTATTTTAAAAAACATTATTTTGGAAATAAAATATTGTTTAACTGATCCCTGATGCCTCATAGAATTAATAGCTCCCATTTATTCAATTCTAGTTTTTCAGGAATTATTTTCTTTAATTTGCTTTTGTACCTTCAATTCCATTTGATCATTCCTACTTTGTAAGTAGTTTTTTAAGGGCTTTTCCTTCATTTGTTCAAATGCATTTTTAAGAAATTTATTTAATCATTTTTTTCATTCTTTTCCAAATTATTCACTTTCTCTTTCATTCCTCCCAATTCTTTCCTCAGTTTTCCTTCTTCCTCTCTTATTTGATGTTAAAAATACTTTTTAAACTAACAAAGTCAAATTTAAAGGAAGAGATTCAATCAAAAGAGAAATCTATATTATATGTCAGCTAAATCAGTCTTAGATTTATGTTTATGTATGTGCATATGCAAATGTGTGTATAAATATGTATTTGTGTGTGAATATGTATACCTATATGTCTGTGTGTTTGTATATATATATATATATGGAGGTATATGTGTGTGTGTCTTTGTGTGTGTTTGTGTATACACACATCTATATCTTTGTATGTGCATGAGTATCTCTATATTTGTATGTATGTGTGTATGTAACATATTCATGTTCAACTATATCCTGTTTTGGGAAAAGAGACAGGAGGAAAGAAGAAAAATAATAATATAAAAATTGCCCAGTAGAGAAAAAAAAACCTACAAGGAAACAAAAATGGAAATTTATGAATACAGTCATATTATTATATATGTTTTCTAGAAAAGAAAAATTATAGTTACATATTTTGAATCCCCCTTGATGTTCTGCTATGTACATGATTTTTTTTCCTTTTTCTATTTTGTGCTTAAGTTTTAAATAAATAGATACATTAAAAATTTAAATAGTTTTTGACCTCTTCAAAGAAGTGTTTTTGGTTTGAGACCAATTCATAATTACCTCTTAGGTTTTGCATGTAAACATTTTACCATTGTTTCCTTTCTGAGTTTTTGTTTACATAGTTTATATTTCAGTTGTGAGTTTGTGTAAAGAACTTTTCTATGATCAACGTTCTTTTTGTTTTTGTTTATTTTTTTTCCTTTTTTAAAAAAAAAAAATTGAACTGTTCATGGGGGACAAAGGTTACTCTCCCAAGCTTCTTGCACTGGGCACCAGAGATCTAGACACTGTTTTTTCTTCTTCAGGGATTGTAGTGCTTGCAACTTGTTAACTGTGCTGGCATGGCCCAACCTAATCACAACTGTTTAGTCCTGGGTGCTGAAACTGGCAATTTGCTACCGTTATTGCAACTCAAATTCTGACAACTGGCCAGTTGTGCCATTTGCCTGCTGTGCTACAACTATGGGGGTCTCTGTTGCTGATAAATTCTATTGTGAAAAGTCATTTTCTGATTTGTCTGGACTCCCCTTTCCCCCTTATGAGATAGGCTTTTCATTAAATCTTTCTTAATTATATTGGAATTGATAATTGTTTTACTCTGTCTTTTTTGCAGATTCTATCATTCAAAAATTCTATTATATTGCTAATTTAATGATGTTTCTGAGGAAAACTTGGGGCAGGAAATTTCCTACTTTCTCTCCACCATCTTCCTTTATTTATTTTTTAAGCTTTTCCAGAGCCTGAGATCAATTTCATTTTGATTTGAGTATTTGCATATAGATGCTTTGAATTCATTGGATTCTTCTGATTTGTTTTGATATTCCCTTTCACTGTGGTAATTTTGGATGGGTAACTTTCAATGGGATTTTATTATTTCCTTGTTTTTCTAGCTTATTTTCTGCCTTTTAACTTTATGTCAAATAAGTTGCACTCTGCTCCTGGGCTTCCTGGGACACTATTCCAACTCATTAACTAAACTTACATGATATTCGCATTGCTGTTTTCACAACTAGTCCTGTAAAATTCTCAGTTTTCAGATTTTCCAGATATTATGATGGAGGGGAAGGTATACTCTCTCTAGATTGCAATTTGTTACTAATCACAGGTGTTTTATTCTACTTTAGGACTGTGTCTGGGATACCACTTCTTGTTTGTGATCCTTATCACACTGAAGAGGAACGATGTATAGAGAATGAAACAAATATCTGTCCTACTGCCATCAATAGTATCCCTTTTAAACTCCATCTGACCTGCTGTATAACTCCTTTACAATCTATGGACTGACAACTTCAGAAACTATTGAGGCAACTGATTCAGGAGCTACAAAGCCCTACTTCTGGTTTGCTTGTCATGGCACTAGTGAATTGTGCTTTGCTTTCACCCAGTAGGACAGATCTTTCTTGACAACCTAAATTGTCTTAGGCTGGAAAAAAAATTTTATGCCATTCTTTTGTTCTTTGTTCCACTGCAGAAATCATTTTGGTATGTATGATTCAATTATTTGAAAAATTTGGCAGCACTCAGATGAGTCCTTCTCCTTTACTCTGCCATCTTAAATATGCTCTTTTTAAAAATATTTTATTTTTTTAAAAAGTGAGGTCTGAATTTCTCAATTGCCCTACTTGATAAAATCAATTGATTATCTATGGATTATAAGAACATTACTAATTTTGGTTTTATTTCATTACTTTAATTTTTTCATGTAAATTTTTAAACATACAAAATTTAATACATATAATTGGTAAGTATATATGCTTATAATTTGAAAATAAGCTCAAATTTGTTTTAATTGATATTTCCATAATCAAATTTTTGACACAGTTGTTTTATTTCCATTGACTTATAAATAATCATTTATATGACTCTTGGCTATAAACTGCAAAAGAAAAAAAAAACAATTGTCATAGATATTATATTTGGATCCTATATTACATCTTTTAGAATATGATTTTGAAATTTTCACCAGTGATGACAGAATAAAACTTGTGTCTACAAAGAATAATGTTATTCACAAATGTTTTTTTTTCATTTAATGTCAATACCTATGATCTTTTTCAAGTAATAGGGGTTGTTGATAACAACAGAAATTCCCTATGACTTGAAGAAACAAGTTTGGTGACTTCTAAAAATCATCCAGGAAGTATTAAAAAGGAAATATGATTAATTTCCTTGAATGGTTAAATAGCTACTTTTCCCCCATCACTTTTTCATCCGAGCAGCTCACTTGGTGAACTGTGAGCTAATTTTTTGACAAAAGTGAAATATCTGCTCAGGTAGTGCTTAAAACAAAAGATATCACCACTAGCTAAATTTTTTCTTTACATTTTTAATGGACTGTTCTCTTGAACATATTTGGAAAAATGGAATCTATGAAGTAACATCATTCTATTCTAGACAGGGCAGAGTGAGAATTATAGATATCACCCATGAGGAGGAAAAATTGGCCCCCAGAAATAAGATCCTCCTTCTATCAGTGATGGCAGGTAAAGTCTAAGATGAGGAGGAAGTTAGCATTGTCTAATCCTCCCACTTAGCAACAACAACAAAAATGATTGCAGCAGTACATATTTCCATTTAGATGTTTTTAGTGTCATGGAAGATTACATTAAAGGAATAACTAAAGCTATAAAGAATCATTACATTTTTCCTAGCCTTGAACTGTTTGCACCCTCACAGCATCCTATTGCCTACCTCAACACCTATCTTTCATTCTCCTTTTTCCTAGAATAGTAAAAAATGGTCAAATATATCTCACAAATCTTTTAAAAAGACACAAGGAATATGTTGAGTTTTTTTTTTCATTCAAATTTAGTCTTTTACTCTGAAATAATCATTTGATTCTCAGTGAAATTGAGCTACTAAATATTATTGAATATTGACTAGGATACAGGTTTCAGTAGGTGAGAAAATGAGATTGGTAAGAAGATAAAAGGAGAAACAAATGTGATACCAACATTTTAAAAATAATTTATGCCTATTCCAAAATGGTAATAATCATAATTTTAGTAAGATATATCTTTAAAGTTGTATGAAAGTTGGAGGGAAATTTATTACATTGATCTGCTAATCCTTAATCTGATGAATATAGCCATGCTGACAAGGAACAAGGAGGAAAATAGGGTGTACTGAAGATGGATATTGTTTAAACATTAATAATTTTTTTTATTTTCTGCAATTAATTATTGAAAAAAATGCATCTATTTAGCTTTCTAAATTGCTTAATTATTAACTTTCCTGTTAAGTCTTTCAAAGTTGAGCATTATTCTACCATAAAACATATTTTAAGGTTTTCTAAATAGTTCTCATAAATTTCAGAAAGCAACTTATGGAAAAAACAACCTTCAATTAAGAATCAAATTCTTATTCACAAAATAATTTGCGAATATTGGAATTGGTATTTCCATTGTAAGCTAATAAATTAAAGATATTTAGGACAAGAAAAGAACGCAATTCCAACCATATCATTATGATTCACTTCAACAATGATATCCATTTTCTACCAATAGTTGTTGTTCATCTTTTCTATGGTTAATTTCATACTGCTCCTTCATATTTAAAACCAAGATAATTTTTTACGTGACCCTTTAAACTACGGAGCAAAATGTATATGGTTATTCTATTTTGTTTGCAAAAAAGCACAAAAATGGTTTCACTGAGAGGAAACAAGAATTGAAATAGCAACTAGTTTCCAGGAAAGTAAACAATTGGAATATTGTGCTTCATAAATTAAAAAAAAAAAACTTTTATTTAAAAAGATTTGCATGGCTCACTGTTGAGCCAAGTACCCTATGTATTATTAGATAAATATTCATTGATTAATTAATTAAATTTTAGAGTAATTATCAATGCTTGACAAAATGGAGTTTAGATACGGAAAAAGTAACTGTCTTTTTGTTGTTGTTGTTGTTGTTGTGAGTGGTGTGGGTACTGGTCATTGTCTGTGAGTGTGTGTGTGTGTGTGTGTGTATTTAAAAAGTGAAAAAATGACCAGACATTTGAGCATGTGACAAACAGAATGTACTAAATAAACCCACTGAAAACTGAAGAGGTATATTCTGGAACTTGGACAAAGGTCATCATGATGACAAGAAAATAACAAATCTGTGGCAGCAGTGATTAAACTGTGGGTGTATTTTAACCTTTTAAATGTTCCAAGAATTCTGTGCAAGGGAGTAGAACAAATGCTTGTGAAGGCAGAAATCCAGAAACCTTGGGAAAAGTTACAAGTTCTAGTAACTGCAGAAAGTGTATATGCACAAGTTCAGATAAACAAAGATGTAAAAACTCTAAATTATAAAGAACAGAGCTTTTTCCTCCTTAAGCATGCCTATAACAGAAATCAAAGGAGGAAGAGAGACATTTTTAAAAGAGTGACATATAGATGAGATTCTAAAACAAACAACAACAACAAAACAAAACAAACAACAACAACAACAACAAAACATACAAACATATACATAGAAATTGAGATTATAAAGCTATTACCAACCAGAAAGTGATACACGTATACATGCTGGTATGGAAGAAGTAAAAAAAAAAATGGTACATGTCCAAATCCGCTCATAGGAGAGCTATGGGGGCCAGTCCAGTGCCCTGATTCATGGACAAGGAGTGAAGAGGCAGGACTCAGGAAGGTAGTGAAACAGGAGTCATATTTATTCAGGCTTACTGCAGAGTTAAGATACCTAAGATTTACATAATCAGTTACAAATGCCTAAGTTGTAAGTTAGATTACTACTACATCTGTAATTTAACAATAGTCAATACATCCTACACAAACAATAAATCGTCTGGCAGATGAACTCCAGCAGTGCTTCTTAGAAGTCAGTAAGCATGCCTTCCTCCACAGTTCTTAATACTAGTAATCAGCAAGTTTACACATGTCTCCAGACTTCTCAGAATATCTGCCATTTGAAGGGGGTATGGAGAAGCAAGACTTGATTAATAGAGTTCTCCAAGGATAAAAGGGTTTTTATATCTTTCCCAGGAATCCTTCTACTGTTTGTGGCTCTCAGCAGATACATCATTGGCCTCAAGGCATGCATTTAAATTTGAATGATGCACCTAAATGAGTATGTTATGACTTACTACTTTATTACATATGAAGCTTTTGGTGATTAAACATTGTTCTCAGCATTTTATTTTTTTTTTCCTCTCTCTCTTCCTAGATTATCATTGATTTTTATGGATACAATGATCATCTCTACAGATAACTCCCCAACTCTTATTTTTATAGACTTGTCCCACTTTCTGAGGTCTAGATCCTTATTTTCACCTTTCCCTAGGATATCACTGTCTGATTATTCCAATGATATATCTAATTTATTGCTTGCACAACACTTATTTAACTTTCAATTAATTTCTTCTTTGACCTTTATTCCACAACCTTATCATTTGAATGTCCTTTAATTCTAATCTTATCTATCTCTAGTTTTCAGTCCTAAAAATTTTGCCACTTAATTTTGTTCAACATGTTCTTCCTATAGTCATCATAATCACAATATAGATCCTTGTTGCCATCCACCTGATTATTTCAATAATTTTCTAATTAATGCATCTCCCCTTTGCTACACGAAGCCTTACTTATGTGCATCGTCATACAATTTCACTACACAAAATCCTTATCTGACTTTTTATTAAAAAAACTAATTTATACTTCCTAGTCAATTAATTGCTGAACAACAATTGCTCAGTTATCATTCTATTTTTCCAGTCTTACAGTACTCCTCTCTTGAATGTACTATCTGTAGTCAAACAAAACTATCAATTAATTAATAAACATTTATCAAGTATTCTTAATGATCTGGAGAAGACATTAGACTTAAAGGCTGAAAGAACTGATTTCAAATCTCACCTTAAAATAGATTGTGATACTTAGAAAGTTCCTTAATATTTGTTTCTTTCTTCATATGTTCAATGTGAAGTTTGCTCTCAGCCTCTTAAGTCCTTTTCAAATCTAAATCAAATTTATAGTCCATATTTCATGCAATGTGTTAATTAATGGCAATATAAGTGCAAAAGTGAGAGAAGACCTCCCATCAAGGATCTCATATTTGTTTAAGCATGCTACATGTATACTTCAATCTCCATGGCAGTTCTTTTATATATATTGTTCTCCACATGCCACTTCACCTCACAAATCTTGAACACATATTTACTGAATTGTTATAAATCTGTGAAAGTACAATATAAATGTCAAACTTTCTCATGATATCAACATTTTCATTAATTAATGTCTTCAATTTTACATCATATAGCATCTTATCTGTAGGTTCTCAAAGCAGTTCTTATATAGTACAATGCAGAATTATATGTGGGAGTATCTAATTTCTTTTCTATATTGTAAAATCTTTCATAACTCCATCTATCTTAGGAAAAGGTCAGTACTCTCAAATGTCATATACATACACACATACATACACATATATAAAAACATAATACACTGTAAAATATTTAACTTAAGCAATAATAAATTATGTTCACTACTTTTTTATTCATATTCCTTTTTCATATATAATGAAAATCATTGAATGGTTACTATATGCTAAGATTTCTGTTAACACTGGGAGTACAAATAAAATAGTCCCTTCTTTCAAAGTGTTCATATTAAAGTTAGATGACATAACCCCTAAATTAAAAATAATATTCATGGAAGATGGAAAATAAAAAGCCAATATAGCAGGGCAAATATTTTGGATAAGGATTACAAAGGGAGATATAATGTAGCAGAATATTGTCAAGAAGACATTTTGCTTTTTGCAACAGATATCCTAATGACTGAGAACAAGACAACCCGATACCATGTTGGAAAGCAAGGACCTTTCCCTTCCCCAACAGCTTTCCTACTTGCCCAATTCTAACAAATTCTGGATAAACTAGGTCCACTTCCCCTCCTCTTTTCACATCTGCACAAGCTAACCCAAAGCCTTCCTCCATTTTGAACACTGAACTCTGTATTAACTTTCAAAGCCATTTGTTGGGGAGTATTTGTCTTGATATTGCTTCTCAAGTTTCTGTTTTTTCCTCAGTTTATTCCAAAATTTCTAAGAGTAAGTACAATACTAAAGAAAAAAACAAAGAAAAACACTGAAAAGTATTAAAAGCAAAGAGATAGATACTAAAAAGTAGTATTAGACATATAAATCAAATTAGTGTAATTAAATGATTATTTATTAAACTAAAAGGTAAACTGCTACTAACAAATCTCAGGTACATGATTAAAGAAAAATAATTCAACCAAGTCACCAAATCTATATAATTGATTGATAGCTTGGACCAATTGAATAACCACATAAATGAACTCAAAAATATTCATGTTTATTGCTTTGACAACTTTGTGCTGATACTGTACTAATACACACATATATGTATTTAAATTAATTTCAATAATATATAACAAATTCAAGTTAACATTATCTCTCTGCTTTTCCATTTGTTTAATAGTGATAATCAGTGAAAGAGCTTTGCTGACTTAGTAAGGGAAATTAAATCAAGTCTCAAAAATAAGGATTTCCCATACTTCATATCTTTTAAACCCTAGATGACAAGAGAAAAAAAATATCAATTTTTTAAGTTCAGTTCCCAAATCCAATCAAGTTTCAAAGATTGTTTGTTGCACCCTTCATATATAAATTTAAAAAAGGGTTGTTTTTACCAAAATAGTTGAAGGAACAGATATGAAAGGATATACACATTCTCAAAGAGAAAGAGAAAAGAATTCTGAGGTGTAGCAGAAATGGAGACCTAAGTAATGTCACTATATTATGATAAAATATAAGTTTCTTCAAGATAGAATCTATTTCATGGGATAAGGACAGGATTTTAAATGTATAGCTTGAAAGTTAATTCAAGGGGTGGAACAAAGATATTGGAGTGCAGACACAACTCTCTGTGACCTGCTCTGCCCTTCTCTCAGACCAACAGCAGATTAATCCTCTGAACTGATTTTGGAAACAAAGCACTCCCAAATATTTGGAGTACAAGACATTTGCAGAAGAAGTTACCTTGGAAGAACTTCAGAACAGGTCTGTTTCAGTCGGACAGCAGGACAGTCTGCAAAGCCTAGAGCTCAAGTGGGGAAAACGGGACAGGAAGCTGGACTTGGACTCAGAATGTGGCAGTTTCTAAGCACCTGGGAAGTTTCTGTGAGCCTCTTAGGCTCACCCTGATTGCAATCAGGTGCTTTGGCAGATCTGCCTTCTGTAAAAGGTAAATTGCAAACCAATGATAATGCAGGACCAAGCCCCAATTGTCCAGCAACTGAAGTCAATCAGTAGAACTGCTCCAGGGCAAATTAAAGCAGCAGTCCCTCCTTTGCTTTGAAAATACCTCAAGCTTTAAAAAAATGAATAAAAAACAAACAAAAAATAACTCTCACCATAGACAGCTTTTATGGAGAGAGGGAAGAACAGACCTCAGATATTGAGGTTCATAAAGGTAAAGCAAATCCAGAGGAAGCCCCAAAGGGAGACATGACCTGGTACCCATTTCACAAGGCTTTCCTGGAAGACTGCATAAAGAATCTCAAAAAAGAGTTAGAAGAAAAATGGAAAAATGAAATGAGATCATTTCAAGAAGGAATGGAAAAAGCATATAATGTCCTACAAAAGAGATATGAAGAAAACACCAATTCACTAAAAAACAAAATTGGTGAAATGGAATAAGCATGCAATGAAAAAATTGACCAATTATAAAAGGAGCTTAAAAAAGTTAGCTGAAGAAAATAATACACTAAAAATTAGAATTGAACAAATGCAAGTGATTGACTCAATAAGACTTCAATAATCTGTCAAACAAAAACAAAAAAAATGAAAAAATAGAAGAAAATATGAAATATCTCCTAGAAAAAAAAAAAAACAACTGACCTAGAAAATTGATCTAGGAGAGACAATCTAAGGATTGTTATCAGGTCCTGAAATCCATGATGAAAAAAAAAAGAACCTAGACACTATCTTACAGGAAATCGTGAAAGAAAACTGCCCTGAAGTTTTAGAATCAGAAAGTATAGTATGCATCGAAAAAGTCACCATTCACTTCCTGAAAGAGATCCCCAAATTAAGTCCCTAAGGAATATCATGGCTAAATTTCAGGACTATCACACCAAGGAAAAGATATTGCAAGCAGTTAGATAGAAAGAATTCAAATACTAAGTAATTAAAATTAGAATCATCCAGGATCTGTCAGCTTACACCTTAAAGGAAAAAAGGGCCTGGAATCAGATATTCCAAAAGGCAAAGGAACTTGGATTATAGCCAACAGCAAGACATTTAGTTAGAATGAGCATTATCTTCCAGGGAAGAAGATGGAAATTTAATGATATAGGTGAATTTCACCTATTTCCAATGAAAAGACCAGATCTGAACAAAAAATTTTACTTCCAAAACCAAAACTCAAGAGAAGCATAAAGAGGTAAAAAGGAAAGAACTCTTGAAAACTATATTTCTATTATGAGTATACTTAAGAATGTGGACATAATTTGATTTTAGTTTGATAATTTGAAAAAGAAACCAGAGGTAGAAAGGGGATCATACTGGAAAAAGAGATTAAATAAGGTAAAAAATGGTGGTGAAAATTAGGTAAAATGTCATGAAAAGGCAAAGAAAAGCTAACATAATTGAGGTAAAGAAGGGAGTGGGAAGAGCATTTTGTGAATCTTACTTTCATCAAATTGGGCTCTAAAAGAGAATATCAGATATATTTGATTTTACAGAGAAACTTGTCCCATCTTACAAGGAAGTGGGAGGGAAAGGAAAAAAAAAAGAAAGGGAAAGACTAATAGTGGGAAAAATAGAAGAATTGGGGGGAAATGTAAAAAAGGGAGAGGGGCTCTAAAGGAAGGAGGACTGTTTTATGGAGGTGGTCATCAATAGCAAAATACTAGAGAGGGGGGAAAGGTAAAAAGGGGAAAGGAAAGAGAAAAAATATCTTTGGGTAAATAAGATGGCAGGAAATACAGAATTAGTTCTTTTAACTAAGAATGTGAATGGGATGATTTCTCCCATAAAATGGAAGCAAATAGCAGTCTGTATTAAAAGGCAGAATCCTACAATATGTTGCTTGCTTATAAGAAACACATCTAAAATATAGAGACACATACAGAGTGAAGGTAAAGGGCTAGAGCAGAATCTGTTATGCTTCAGGTGAACAAAAAGCAGGGGTAGTAATCCTGATAGCAGATCAAGTAAAAGCAAATATAGAACTAATTAAAAGACATAAGGAGGGGCACCTAGGTGGCACAGTGGAAAGAACACCAGCCCTGATGTCAGGAAGTCCAGAGTTCAAATCTGACCTCACACACTTAACACTTCCTAACTGTGTGATCTTGGGCAAGTCACTTAACCCCAATTGCCTCAGGGAAAAAAAAACATAAGGAAAGAAACTATATCGTACTAAAGGGTACCATAGATAATGAAGCACTATCAGTACAAAACATATATGCACCAAGTGGTATAGCACCCAAATTCCTAGAGAAGTTAAAAGAGATGCAAGAAAAAATAAACAGCAAAACTATACTAGTGGGGGATCTCAACTTTGCTCTCAAAATTGGATAAATCAAACCACAAAATAAATAGGAAAGAAATAAAGGAGGTAAACAAAATGTAAGAAAAGTTAGGTAAGATAGATCTTTGGAGAAAATAGAATGGAGACAGAAGGGAGTTTACTTTTTTCTCAGTGGTTCATGCAACTTATACAAAAATTGACCATGTGTTAGGGCATTAAAAACTCAAAATCAAATGCAGAAAGACAGAAGTAGTAAATACATTTTTTTTCAGATCACGAAGCAATACACATGCAATATAAGCCAGGAGAAATAAAACATAAGTTAATTGGAAATTAAATAATCTAATCCTATAGAATGAATGGGTGAAACAGTAAATCATAGACACAATCAATAATTTCATCCAGGAAAATGACAATAATGAGACAACATACCAAAATTTGTGGGATACGACCAAAGCGGTTATAAGGGGCAATTTTATATCTCTAGATCATAGACAACTTTTACAGAAAGAGAGATGCTGAGGTGCCTGAAGGTAAAGCAACTCCAAAGGAAGCCACAAAGGGAGAGATGAGCTTGTCTCCATTTCACAAGTCTTTCCTAGAAAATTGCATAAAGAATCTGAAGAGTTAGAAGAAAAATGGGGAAATGAAATGAAATCATTAAAATAAGGATATAATGCCCTACAAAAGAGATATGAACAAGACATTAATTCATTGACAAACAAAATTTGTGAAATGGAAAAAAGATTTCAATGAACAAAAAAACTCTAGATGATTAATTGCATAAAATAGAGAAAGAGAAGATAAATGAATTGGGCTTACAATTTAAAAAGCTAGAAAAAGAGCAAATTAAAAACCCTCAATTAAATACCAAATTGGAAATTCTGAAGAAAGGGGAGATTAATAAAATTGAAAAAAAAAATTATTGAACTACTAAATAAAACTGAGTTGGTTTTATGAAAAAAAAAACAACAAAATAGATAAGCCTTTAGGTAATTAGAAAAAGGAAAGAGGAACATCAAATTGTTAGTCTCGAAAAATTATAAGGGACAACTTTCCTCCAATGAAGAGGAAGTTAGAGTAATAATTAGAAGTTACTTTTCCCAACTTTATGCCAATAAATTTGATAATCTAAATGAAATGGAGGAATATCTACAAAAATGTAGATTGCCCAGGTTAACAGAAGAGGAAATAAATTATTTAAATAGCCCCATTTCAGAAAAAGAAAATAGAACAAGCTATTAATACACTCCCTAAGAAAAAATCTCCAGGGCCAGATGGATTTATATGTGAATTCTATCAAACATTCAAAGAA